>CACVKS010002426.1:0-15298 GCA_902749335.1 Acanthamoeba triangularis
TTGGTTGGTTGTGCGGGGCTGTGATGGAGCCAGTACCTTGATGCCACCGTCCCATCGAGCCCGAGGCACCACGTTGCTCGCAGTGAGGTCCTGGGCCGCCGGGACGTTCCGGCCGAACTGCAGCAGCGCCTCTGCGATGAGACGATGCCTGGCCACGTAGTCCTGCATACATGCAACCAACGATTCGGGGGATGACACACCGGTCAGTGCACTGAAGAGAGAGACGAAGAACAGAGGGCGTAGGCCCATTCAGGTGAGAACATACCTGGAGCTGCGGGAAGGTGAGGTGGGAGGAGTTGAGGCACAGGGTGCGCAGGGCGTCCCCGCTCTGGAAATAGTCCACGACCTGTTTTGCGAAACGCGGCGACGAGGAGCGGTGATGAGTGAGTCTGCGCGCATACGATTGGCCGCCTCGGTTTGGGGGCGTACCAGCCATGCCAGAGAGTCCCACGACTCCTCCTTATCGGGGAACAGGTGGTACGCCTTGCTCACTTGCCGCTTGGCCTCCTCTCTCTTGTTCTGGCGGGTGCGCACCACACACACACGACAAACGTTGCAAAGTGAGTGAGACTCGAACGGGTCGCAATGGTGTAGGTATGAAGGTGCCAGCGGAGGACCACGTGTGCAGTGTACCTGCATCAGCGAGAGAACGGCTTGCATGGCGTAGAGGTGAGCTGAGGGCGTCTTGCTCAGCTTCTGGATCTGCTGGAGCGCTGTCTGCGCCACGGTGTAGTCCTCGATGAGCAGACCCAGGCCGCTCATCATCTGCCAGCCCCCCAGGTAGCTGCCGTCCTTCTTCACGCTGCACACCGGCAACCGCCCGCGGTGAGTCACCCTACTCCACTCGAGTCGTGTGTGCGTGTGTGTCGACGCCGAAGACAAACCGTACCACTGCATGACGTATTTCTTGGCCTGGGTGACGTCGCCCTGGTGGTAGGCCAGCTGGGCCAGGAGGAGGAGCGTCTCCTTCTCGGCCCGCTGCAGCGGAGAGGCCGGATCGGCGCCCGCGTTGGCCTTCTCGAGCTGGGCCAACAGCTGGCGATGCGCCTGCGCGCTCTCCTCGAGCTGGCCGCCGAGGAAGAGCGCCCGGCCGAGGTCCCACGCGAGCGCCACGTCGCGCTGTCCGTTCGGCGAGGCGGCTCCCACCCCCGCCTCCGTAAGGTCTCGCACGGCTTCGGACCACCTGCGCAGCCGCATCAGCACCCGCGCGCGGTTGGCCAGCACCGTAGCCGTCTTCTCCGCCTCCGTGAACCCGTCTGAAGCCGCTCCACGACGAAGTCTGTGGTGAGCGTTTGCACAGCACTTCAGGGAAGGAAGGGGAGTGGATACCGCTGGACTCGGAGAGAGGGATGACGGTGCGGAAGGCCTTCTGCCCGAGCTGCTGCTGCTTGGCGGCGCTGCCGGCCTTGGGCATCGGGGGGAGCAGGGCGAGCGCCTGCGTGAAGCAGCGGTAGGAGGCCTCGTGGAGGCCTCGCGCCTCGTGGAGCAGGCCCAGCACGTTCCACCCGCCGGCCGATTGCTTGCGAAGCGGGTGCGTTCTGGGGCCACACACGCGGATAAGAATCACACAAACGCACAATCGGCTTGGTCAACGGGGGGTTGTGGGGGCAAATTACCGCATGTAGACCTCCATGGACGGCATGGCCGTCTGCATCGCATCGCCGCCCAGGATGTAGCCGGTGTAGGCCATGCCCACACGGCCCTCCCACTTGAAAGATAAGAAGGCAACAACGAATGAGTGCTCTGCGACGAGGGCGTGGCTAGAGAGGCGAGAGGGTTCGGTACGGTAAAGTCGTCGAGGGAGCAGGCCTGCAAGTACGACGCCGCCGCCAGGACAGGGCGTGTGGGCACCGACGGATCGGCGTCCAGCTCCGCGAGGAGAGCGTGGCCCGCCCATACCGAGGCGTTTTCCGGGCTGATCGACTGCGCCTTGAGGAAGGCCTGTGGGGTGATCATCCCACCACACACTGCAAGCGTTAGTCACCAACCCATGCAAGCAGCAGACGGAGGTCGGGACCTGTTCGGCCAGAGAGTAGTCGCCGTGTTGCAGGTAAAGCAGGCCGAGGTTCACCCAGGCCTTGTCGTCCTGCGGGGGTGGAGTCGGTGAGAATTGGGTCACAGGAAAAAGGCGGCCAATGCCTTTACCACTTCGTTGAGCTTGATGGCGGTGATGAAGGCGTGTTGGCCGAGAGCGGGGAGCGTGCGGTGCAACAGCACGCCCAGCGCGTTCCAGTAGGCGCCGTTCTTGGGCTCGAGTGCCAGGGCCTTTTTCATCCACGACACTGCTTCGCCCAGCTTTTTGTCTGTTGATTCCCGCAAGCACAGGAAAAATACGGTTGTGGTCAGCACCGACAGGCACCGACAGAGATTGGTGCACACAAATCGAACCCACACGTACCGGACTCCTTGGCGTCGGTGTCCGGAAGGTGAGTGTCCAGCACCAGGGCGTGGAAGTAGCGATTGATAGCAAGATCGTAGTAGAGCGCAGCGCAGTTGGTGTCGATGAGGACCGCCTTCTCGTAGGCCTTCACGCCCTCGTCCAGTCGCTTCAGCTTCTCCTCCCGCTGCTTGCCGATGCTCTCCCCGCTCCAGCCCTCCCCCTGCGGGCCGCGGTCAGCAAACGTTAACTCTCGCGCGGTAGCCCTTAGAGCTCTCTCGACCACCCGTGTAGCGGGGGAGGGCTGGCTTACCTCGGCCGGCACAAATGGCAGGTGGTAGTGCATGGTGTGAACGTCGCCCAGGAGCTTCCAAAGGCATTGGAGGTTGTCCTGGACCTTCAAACATTCTTCGATGGTCTGCTGCGCTTCCTTAAGGTTATCGGCAGGCCTGCGTGAGTAGAAAAAGAGACAGCAGTGCAAGACCCGTCGGTCAGTGGTGAGACCTATATCAGGCAATAGGACGATGCGACAGGTTACCGTCCGATGAGACCCTGAGTGATTTGCGACATGGAGAGGGAGATCAGGGCCTGGGCGAGGCCCTTCATGGCTGGCAAGTAAGCTCCCTTGGTCTGCAGTATTTCTGCGAGCACGCAATAACCAGCGACCGTTCAGACACAGATGTGATCGCGTCTGGAGCACAGGTGGTGACAGGAGGAGTGTGGCAATGGCGATGAGCTCGGATGCGAACCTTTGAACTGAACAGTGGCGTCTTCTGTGAGGCCCAGCAGCAGTTTCGTGCAGGCCACCTGGTACTTGGAGGCCGCACATGTCGGGTCGAGCTCGAGCGCCCTCTCGAAGCCCTTCAGCGCCGCCACGTACTTGCCTGAGAGATGGGTTATAGGGTGATGCATCTCGAGTGGTCAGACAAACAGGCAGCGGTGGTCAAGTGAGGGCGCACCGGTGGCGAGGTAGGACTGGGCGAGGCCCTTCCAGCAGACCTCGTCCTTGGGCTCAATCCGCAGCACGTTGTGGAAGGCGGGGATCGCGGCGGTGTATTTGCCGCTCTTGAGGTGGTGGAAGGCCAGATTCCGCCACGCCCACTTGACTCTGCAGCACATGCGAGTGAGATTCAAGAGGACCAGAGAGCAAGTCCCCGTGCACTGAGAGAACGACGACGCGACCTACCTGTTGGATTTGGAAGACACCTCCTTCCACAGGGCCACGGCGGCAGCCTTCTGCCCGCCTTCGATGTACAAGTCACTAGACAAGAACGATGGGCATGCCCATGTCAGCTAACGGGAATGAGAAGAATGTAAAAGAAGAGAGGGCAACCTCAGGGCGACGCCGGCCTCGCTGTCGAGCGACTCGCTCAAGGAGAGAGCCTTCTGGTAGCATCGCTTGGCCTTCACCAGGTCAGCCTCGACAAAGCGGTAGTAGTGCCCGAGATAGGTGAAGTTGCCCGGGAACATCGGATCCAACTTGGCCGACTGCAGGAACTGGGACTGCGCGTACTGCTTGTTCGAACGGAACTCGCCTGCGCGCCAAACGTAGACCGAGAAGAACTCGCAATCAACATTTCCGCACACCAACGATGCACGCACGTTAGTGCCATGAATTGAGGCGACGTACCGCCCATCTGCCAGTAGGTTCGGCCGAGGTGGTAGTAGTATGAGGAGGCGTGGGCATTGGCCTCCACCGCCGACTTCAAGAGCTTGCTCGCCTCTTCATAGTTTTCTCTGCATAGACACGTCAGTTTTCTATCCTGTGGGAAAGAGGAGAGTGGTAGACAGAGAGGTGTGATACCGCTGGTACTCCAAGAGTCCCAGTTGGACCAAGGCGTCGTCCTGCTTCGGATTGATGGCCAGCACTTTCTTGAACATTTCCTCTGCCAGAGCAACCTCCTTCGCTTCCAGATAGGCCTCTGCCAAGCCCTAAACGTGGTTCACCAGGATTAAGCCACACGCGAACGTGGCAGTGATACGAGTGATACGAACCATCATGGCCACAAGATTCTGGCTCTCGCGGTTCAGCACCGCGAGGTACAGCTCCTGCGCCTCCTTTCTTCGCTTGGTGAGGTGGTACACCTTGGCCTGCACCAACTGCAGCTTCGTCGTTGCCCTGCAAGGAAGTACGCAAAGTGTACCTAAGTCAGAGACCAAGCAGAGAGATGGGCGGCAGCTTGAACACAAGCATCCGTCCCCCTTCACGTACTGTTGCAACGATGACTTGAACTTCCGCTCGTTTTCTTTGATGGCCTTGAGGCCCTTGGTTACGCAATCCAGGCTCTGTTGAAACGACTGATTGCGCAAGTAAAGCTCGGCCAGCAGGATCCAACCAGACGCATACGTCGCTGCACGTCACACAGAAATGGTAAAACGAGCTCACACAAAGAGTCATTGACGGAACGCAAGGGAAGACAGAGAAGCAAGTACAGTGGTCCTTAAGGCCAGACTCGACGAGGGCCATCAGCTCGTCCACCGGTCTGCCTTCATGTTCCCTGGCCTAAAGGTTGGAGAGTACGTCAGAGTCCATACACAAAAACTGTGACAGAGAAGTGGAGAGGGCACACCTTGACGAAGCGAGCGTGCTGCGACGGCGGAGGAAGAGGCCCCAGAAGGAAGGAGCCCAAGAGCAGCCAACTCAGCGGCCTGTGAGGGAACGACCGCACCAGCTTCTTGAAGATACGCTGCTGCTCGCCATTGCCGATCTCTGCGGGGGAGGGGGGAAGGTAAGTAGCGGCAGATGAAAGCGCATAGGTGGCCATACCCGAGTCGTCCTCCTCGGCAATCTCGAGCAAGAACTCAAACGACAAAGGCGACGTAGGCTGGAACTGCACCGCGTGCTTGCACCTGCGAATGATCTCTTGGCGCAGCTGCATAGTGGTGTGCAAGCAGAGTGTCAGATGAAGACTCGCTAACAGCTCCATCTCCCGTGGTGTCGGTACGCACCTGCGCTGACTCTTGAGCATCGGTGGACGCGGCCAGCTTCTTCTGCAGGCGCTGGATGTACTCGTCGTGATACGACGCCGTGCCGGGTAGGTCCATGTCGATCACCTTCAATAGCAGCTGCTCGACCTGAGCCACGGCGTGCGCCTTGTCCTCCTGTGTCGCAGCTTCCCTCACGTTCTCCTCTTCCTCCGCTGCCTTGTATTGGCCCAGGATTTTGCTCAGCACCTCGATGGCCTCCACCTTGTTGCCCTCGGCCTCGGCGGCGCCCAGAACGCCACTCCAGATCGAGAGAGCCTGCGTGCGTACAGACACGGAAAGAGCGGTTGAGTCGAAGGCCCCACAGGAGGGAGAGGCAAATGCAGCTGCGGCCAACCTTTGGCCTGTCGCCTGCTTGGAGGCAGGTGTCGGCCAGCTTGGCAGTGAGGTCCTTTCGCTTCTTCGGCTGATCCTCACTACACAGGGGTTGCAATGTAATCAGTACGGGGGAGCACAAGCGCAAAGAAGCAGCAGTGTGGTCCATGGCGGCAGTGTTGCAGTGGCTGAGAAGCAGTACGGAATGAGCTTGAGGATGGCCTCGTAGACCTCAACTAGCTTGGCCCACTGTGAGGTCTTTTGGTAGAGCTTGGCCAAACCCTACACAGTGCACACGAGAGTTGAACAACAGCCTGCAAGCCCCCCCCCCCGATCGCTGTAGGAGGGGAAAGATTACCTGCCAGGCTAGAATCGTGGAGGGCTGCAGTGCGGTAGCGCGACGGTAGGCCTCCTCGCTCTGCTTCTCCTGCCCGAGCTCAGCGGCAGCAAGCCCAATGAACACGAATACGTTGTAATTCTTGCCATCCAGCTTAAGTGCCGCCTTGCAGTGCTGCAGCGCCTCCTTCCATTCCTTTTTGTCCAATGCCTCCCTCGCAGACTTCAGCTCTTGCCTCAGCTGCGCCTTTGGATCCGCCATCGTGATGTGTCCAACAGATGTACAGTACGAAGAAATGGTAATTTCTCTCCTAATTTGCAAAAGGAAATTGCATTTTCTCCGATGGCTTGCTTTCCTCGAAGCAAGGCGGGCAGAAGACGGCAAAGTGAGGGCACAAGCACGCACGGCTACTATAGAAGATGGATCGGTTCAGATCGTTTGTTAGGCGCGGCCTGTCTCTTGAGACATTCAAATTTACACTCTACTTGGCGATTCCGGCAGGCGTCACTGTGGCACTGCTCTACCCTGGGCAAGTCAACAGACTCGTTTCACACGTACGTCCCACCTCCTCGTATGCCGCACACACCCTTTCTTCTTCTTCACGGCAGCCTGGAGATTTAATCGCAGCGATTTAATCTCATCTGGCCATCTTGTGCATCGATCGCAGTTCCCGTTCGTTGTGTACCCACCCGAAGATCCGACCATCCGAGAGGCCAACGACCGCTTCCGGCAGCAGCAACTCGAAGCACTTGAGAGACAGTCGCGGGAGGCCGAGCAAAAGGCCAAGCAGCAGCAGTAGTGGCCGACCCTTCCCTCTATCTCTTCGCTCTTTGTACAAAGAAGAAAGATGCTCTTTCACCTGTCTCCCTGTGGCCACGACGCACGACGTCGCGTCGCGCTTCCGTGCACACATCATCGATCATCGAGGAGGGATCAAAACTTTACTACAGAGTCCTCCGCGCGGTGACAAAACGTGCGGGAGGCGAGGGTTGAGGGTTGGTGAGGTTACAAGAGCTGCACTTCTGCTTCTTCTTCTTCTTCAGCCGAAGTTGCGCTTGTGTTCGGGCTTGTGCGAGTACTCGTAGTCGCTGTTGACAACAACAAAAAAGAAACACATTGCCGAGTATTGGGCGTGAGCGACGAATGAAATAAAAGGGCCAATCCGAGGGGGTTGGTGTAGGCGCGTACATGTGGACCCAGGCCCGTTCGACGTTCTCGAGCATCTCGATCTTGTCCTGAAGGGCTTCGCCGATGTCGTGGGCCTCCTCCACCGTCATGGTCTGCGGCAGCACGATGTCCACCTCGACCAGGTAGTCGTATGCCAGGTGGAAGGCGCGCACGGTGTCGATGGCCACCACCGACGGGTGGTGGTTGTAGGCCAGGTACACCACCTGGTTCAGGAAGTCGGGGGTCGCCGACATGCCGCTGCGGGAGGCGAAGAAGATCATGACGAGGCCGTAGGAGTTGGTGATCACGTCGTTACGGTTGTCGATCATCATGGCCTCGACCGACTCGGAGTTCTTGACGGTGGCGCAGTAGGCCCACAGCACGATCTTGATCACCACCGTGAAGGCGATGATGCCCATCGGGACCCATCCGATCGTGTTCTCCGGATTGCCCGACGCCAGCGTCTCCGCCGATCGAATCAGCAGCTGCGTCGTCGCTGCGGGCCGAAGAAGAAGAAGAAGAAGGAGAATGTCAGATGACGTGAGCGTCACACCACCGCACACGCACCGCCGCCACAAGAATGGAGGAGTACCGGTAAACATGGCGACGGCGAAGATGAGGACGGCCAGGGGCTCGATGCGGGAGGTGCCGCCGGGGAACTTGAGCTCGCGGCTGCGCCCGTTGACGATCCACGAGGCAAAGAAGATGACCGAGCCCGAGAGGAGGTCGAGGAAGGAGTCCAGGGTGGAGGCGATGATGGAGAGCGACAGCGACTCGACCGAGGCGAAGGTCTTGGCTACGAACAGGGCCACGTTGACCCAGAATGTGGCGTGGATCGCCAGCTTGATGTGCCAGCTGTTCTCCTCCGCCTCGGCCTGTCGCCGCTTCTCCGCCTCCTCGTCGTCTTCGTCGTCCAGCTCGGTCTCGTCCGTCCGGGCCTGCTCCACGTCCGCCTTGCTGGGTCCGCCCATGAGCGGCGCTCGCTCGTCGGCCGCCGCCTTCTTGCCGCTGTGGTCGTGCGAGCGGTAGTAGTGGTGGTTGGGCAGTTGTCGGAACTCCGTATCGATCGAGCCGAGGGCCACCGTCGACGACGATGACGACGACGAGTCGCGCATCCAGTTGCCGGCGGCGGCGCGCGAGCCGAGGTTGTCGCTGCTGCCGTACCAGCTATAGGGACCGGCCTTGGTGGTGATGCCCTCCTCGAGGGCCTTGCTCTGCTGGCGCTGCATGCGGCGCTCGAAGCGCTTCTCCACCTTGTCGATGGCCATGTACTTCTTGATCATGTCGTTGAGGTCGTGGTAGTAGCTGCGCACCGCGCGGCTCTTCATCCGCCGGATCTTGCGGGCCGGCGTGTACTTGTCCGCAAACACCTCCACCGGCAGCCGCCAGTCCTCCCCGAGCGCCTGCCGACGGGCCAGCCGGCTTTCGAGCGGGGCCTGCTCCGTCGAGCTCACCACGGTGCCGTCGCTGTCGCCTTGAAGCTTCACGCTCGCCATGCTGCCTGCCTGACACGATGCAGGCCTGGGTAAGCACTCCTTCTTCTCATAAAAAAAGTGGAAGCTTTAATCATTGATTGATTGATTGAAATTATGAATTCAGGCGACAAATCCAAATAATCTTGATTTTCAATTTAGAACTTGAAGTTCTTCCTTTGCGTTCGCTACCAGCCCAGGCAGGAGCCACAACGGGCGGCATGAAGAAGGGGGGAGGAGTACAGGGTAGGGTGATGCACGGCCTCTGGAAGACGCAGCAATAAAGACTGCCCCCCCCTGCTCTCTCGTCGTGTTTCCGCCGCGGAAAGTCCGCGGGAGCGTCGACATTTTTTAAACCGGCCAACGCGATTGGGCAACCGCAGATGGATCACGTGAGCAACCAGGAAAATGTACATTTTCTTTGGCACAAGCAGGCAGCTACCACTCGTCGTCGTCATCTTGGAGCACGACGGAGCCCATCCTCTGCTTGAAGAGGGACATGGCGTTGCCCCGGCCCGCCTTCTCCCACTCCTCGTCGTCGTCGGCCTCGTCGGCCTCCTCCCAGCCCTCGAGCGCGTCGTCGTCGAGGTCGCTTCGGCTCCTGGTCCGGTGTCCGCCGGCCGCCGCGGCCGATGGACCCGGACCCTGCCGTAGGATGCGGGTAATGTCTCGCAGGCCGCGCACGGCCGCAAAGTAGAACGAGTCCTTGCCGCCGATCTTCATCTCCACGTCGGCGCCCTGCCGCACCAGATACTTGACCACCTGCGGGTTGCCTGCAGGTGCACAGAAGAAGATGAAGAAAAACTAACGGTGAGCTGATGATGATGGTGAAGAGGAAGAAGAAGGAGAAGGCGAGGTGGCCGAGTGGCGAGCAGACCCTTCAAGATGGCGGTGATGAGGGGCGTGGAGTAGGTCTCGCGGTGGTTGACATCGGCGCCGTTCTCCACCAAAAGCTTGACCATCTCCAGGTTGGCCGCCGAGCACGCAAAGTAGAGCGGCTTGTGCCCGCCCCCTGCGGCGCACACACAAAGGTCAGAGAAAGAGGGACACGGACGGCAGTGGTGTCTTCTGTCGGTGGGGGGATCCCTACCCTCGAGGTTGACGTCGGCGCCGCACTTGATGAGCAGCTTGGCGACCGCCACGTTGCCGCGCAGGTCCGCCATAGCCCGCACCTTGTAGTTGTCCTGCCAAAACACAAACCAAACCATAGTTGGAACGCGCCAGCCGCGGCGACGTGGGGGGTGTTAACTAAGGGGGAACCTGAATGGCGGTGACAAGGGCGGTGTATCCCTTGCCGTTCTTCTGGTTGACGTCGACACCCGCGTCACCGGTGGCGGGGCCGCGGAGCAGGTGCTTGACGATCTTCTTGTTGCCGACGGCCGTGGCGAGCAGCAACGCGCTGTTGCCGCTGTTGTCCCTCTGGTTCGGATCGGCGCCCCGCTCGAGCAGCAACTGCGCGATCTTCACACCTGTCTCCTTGTTTCGCAGCAGGCAGGCCCACAGCAACGGCGTACGCCCCTCCGCGTCGTCCTTCACATCAACAGCTGCCAGCCATGATATACCGCGCGTTAGAGTGCGTGCGTGTGTCGCGCGCGCGGGCAGACGTACTAGCGCCGTGTTCGAGCAGAATTTTGATGACTTCGATGTAGCGCTTCTCCATGTCGGCGGAGAAGTTCTTCCGGTTCTGCCTTCGGATGACGTTGATCAGCAACGGGCCCTTGTTCAAGTTTATCTCTTCCTCTCCTGCGACCGGACATCAATATGTGAGAAGCTCAGAGCACATACGACACACACGACACGCACACGACACACACACGACACACACGACACACACGACACACACGCAGCGCGGTGCAGGTGGTACCGCTCTCGCCAATGGCCTCCTCCTCCCGGTCTCGTTGAAAAATGTTGACCCGCTCGCGGTAGCTCTTGCTGCGCGACCTCTTGCCTCCGGTGGGGGCGGAGCGCGCGGCCACGTCCTCCCTACCCTTGAAGTGGCGCTCCGCGGTCGGGCTGGTGCGCTGCTGCTGTTCCTGCTCCTCGTCCATCGCGCTGCTATTGCTGTTGTTCAGTTGATCGTCCCACGCCCCGTCCTCGTCGTCCGTCCACTCCTCCACATTCATGTCGTCCAGGCCCACGTCGCCGTCGGCGCCCTCTTGCATCTCCTCGGCCCGCGGCTTGTCGTCCGCCTCACCCACGGCGTTCACCTGCGCGCCGTGGTCGATACACAGCCGGACCAGCTCGCGGTCGCCCTCCATGCACGCCGCGTAGAAGGCGCTCACCCCGGCGGCCTTGGCGTTGACGTCGCAGCCGTTGGCCAGCAGCAGCTCTGCCACCTCGAGCCGGTCCTGGCTGCTCATCCGGTCCTTGGCCTTCTTCTCGCGGTTGCTGGTGGCCTTCGGGCCGCGCGCGCCCTGCTGGGCGCCTCCCAAGGCGGAGTGGGCCAGGAAGTGCAGGCCGGTCCAGCCCTGCGCGCTCTTGGCCTTGGCCGACGGCTGGCGCTCCTTGAGCAGGTACTTGGCCAACCGCATCTGCCCGTTCTTGCACGCGTAGAGAAGCGGGGTCATCCCCTGTGCGTCGGCCGTGTCCACGGATTCCCCTAACGGAATGCTAGGAATGAGTGACTCGCTCGCGCACGCGCACGCTACACATGCGCGACGACGACAGTACCTTGGAGGGAGGCAAAGAGCAGGGTTTCGTCGCCGTAGTCCACCTCGGGCGAGCGAACGGCAGCGCCCTGGGCCAGCAGCAGCTGCGCGGTGGCGACGTCGTCCTTGGCAAAGGCCTTCCACAGCAGCGGATGACCCTCGCCGTCGATGTGATTCACGTCTGCGCCCTTCGCCACCAGCAGCTGGCACACCTCGGTCATGCCGCCCTCAATGGCATACCATAGCGCGGTCCTTAATGCCCCCCCCCCAACCCGGGTGTGATCAGCTCACTTGCACCCACGGCCGCTTAAATGGCATGGATACGTGGCATGAAGTACCTTCGCTGGTCGTTGCTGGCGTTGACGTCCGCGCCGTGCTCAATGAGGAGCTTGGCGATCTGAGGCTTTTCGTTCTTGCACGCGATGATCAGGGATGTCGTGCCGGTCTTGGTTCTGTTGGCCACGCACGACACAAAACAAAAAAGTAAGGGCAAGTCGCACGCGAGGAATGGAAGCAGGGAGGGCGTACGTTTTGTAGTTGATGTTGGCTGACTTGTCTTTGATGAGGTACTTGACTGTCTCCACGCAATCGCGCTTGCAGGCGTAGATGAGAGCAGTCTTACCCCACTCGTCCACCGCATTGGCATCGTCGCTGGTCTGAATACACAGCGCGAGGAGAAATAATAATTAAAAATAAAATAAGTGTTCGATGTGAGAGGTGAGCCGTGCGCGAGAGGGGTGTACCATGCACTTGAGCAGCAGTTCGTTGTCGCCGTAGTCTGAGCCACTGAAGAGGTCTGCGCCCGCCTCTTTGGCCTTGGCCAGCAGCGTGTTGGCCAAGTGCACATGATCGCACTGCACACACGCACCACGCATTGCACCGGTGCGGTCAGGCCAACTCACGGCGCGACAAGCGAGGCTGGGTGAGTCCACGGAACGGTACCTCGAGGGCGTAGAAGAGGGCGGTGCGGCCGTCCTCGTCCTTGCGCGTGATGTCGGCTCCGTGAGTCAGGAGCTGTTCGAGGATTTCGCTGCGCCCCTGCATGGCCGCATAGAAGAGCGGCTGGATCGATGATGCAGGTCAGCAGCATCGCACACGGCACGACATGGCACGACACGACACGACACGACACGACACGACACGACACGACACGACACACGCAATAGAACGCACTGTTTTCATTTCCTCGTCGACGGCGTTGACCTGCGCGCCATTCGCAAGCAGGATGCCCACGATCGCCGTCTTGCCCCGCCTGCAGGCGTGGAACAGCGCCGTCTTGCCCTCGTCGCCCTTCAGGTTGACGTTGGCGCCCTGCACGGCCGCACGCGCGTGTGTCAGCACCCGAGAGAGAGAGAGAGAGAGAGAGGAAAGCGGGAGGAAAAGAACCTTGAGCAAGAGGAGCTGCACGACCTCGGCGAGGCCGCGCTGGGTGGCGTAGATGAGGGGCGTGAGGTCCATCTCGTCTTTGAAGTTGACATTGACGTCGTGGCTGTCGGCCAACAAACGCTTCACCTCGGCCACGTCCCCGTCTTCGCACGCCTTGGCCAGCTCGAGACTCGACTCTGTAGTGTTGGGTCAACAGATGAAGATTTGCATTTACTTTACATTCAAATGCAGATCTGCATTTGAATCACATCAGGAGACACACGCAAAGAAAGAGGAGCACGCAAAAGGGGCAAAAGGATGCATTACCCTCTTGGTCAGAGACATCGAAATCGAAATCGTCGTCATCGTCACCACTCTTCCATTTCCTGCTGGCAGACAATTTAATGCTGCCACTCAGATCGAAATCGTCGTCCGAAGAAGACGCCATCTACCTCTCGTCTTCTCCTGATGCACCCAGGGCGCGTGAGCTCTCCAAAAAGGCTGCCGCTGTGGTGACCCAGCGTGTGTGCTTCTTCGCCTTTCCCGCTCCTTTTTCCTTCGCCCTCTACTCTTTTCTTCCACCAAATCAAAAGCAAACTCCGCACCGACGTGCGACCGGAAGAGGGAAGGGAAAGGTCAAGAAGAAGGTGAAGGAGCGAGTGAGGCATGGTGGCGGGCAAGGGGTCATGTGTATTGCTTGTAGAGRTCGCCGCTGTTGCCGAGCGTCTGGTAGTTCTTTCGCTTGCTGTTGCGGAGGGCGSCCTTGGGCGACTCGTAGTCGTAGCTGCCGCCGCCGCGCTCGGCGACGCTGAAGAAGGAGCTGGTGCGCGTCGGGGTCATGAGGTCCTCGTGCCCGCCGTAGGACGAGTGGAGCGGCCACAGGGTGGGCTGGATGTAGGACGGCTGGCTGTCTTCCTCYTCGTCTTCCTCGTCCTCCGGCTTGCTGCTCTGCTCCGGTGCCGCATTGTAGTACTCGTACAGCAAGTACCGCTCCTCGGCGTCGGTGTCGATGTCCTTCTGTTCGATGGGGTTGTACATGGCGCGCTGGCTCCACTTGCTGTTGTACCAGATCCAGAACAGGAGGGTGAGCGGCGGCGGGAGCACGAGCGCGAAGCCGCCGGGGAACTTGCGGAGCGCCATCACAGCCACCATCGCGATCTGGAACAGCTCGAAGGGCTCCACCTCGGATGCTTCCTTGGCCTGTGCGGTGCCCACAGACACAAGCCGACGCGTCAGCGCCCGTGCATTCATTCATTCATGAATTCAATCACTTGGACGCCCTGCAAGCGGAGACAACGTACTTCCTGAGGCGTGGTGGCCCGTCGGCGTTTGTAATGGCGGCGAGCCATGGGGTAAAAGCGGAGAAAGCCGAAAATGAAGTTGCCCGTGACGGCGAACATGGTGTAGTTGGTGAAGTAGAGCGATTGCCGAGGCAAGGCCTGCACAGCGCATAACACAGGGGTTGAATGGTCGGAATAGGAACATCAAGAGGAGGCTTCACTTATAACAGTCGTACCTGGGCGATAGAGTGGATGAGCAACTCGGGAGCGCTGAAGAAGTCCACGAACGTCTCGAACACGGTACCTCCCGTGGTGGACACGAACAGGACGTTGAAAATGAGGAAAGTGTAGAAGTGCTTCATCGCCTCCTTCTCCATCAAGGACTTGGCGTGGAATCCTAACAGGTCAAGCACGTTTTTGTTCAACTTAGAATCATCAACCACGGGCGACAGCTGGCCAACCGGGGAGTTGCTAACGTGTGGATGCGCACCTGACCAGCGGACAAGAGCAAAGATGACAGGCTGCGAAGCGAGCATGGACAGCAGCAAGACCAGACCCGGGAGGAAACCTAGACGGAACGGAGAGGATCCGTGTTAGTCGATCGAGGCGTTGTGTGGTTTGAGTGAGAACCGAGCGAGCTGTCGTGTAGCGAACCTTCGAGCAGGCCCAGCCACAGCCGGTTGAGGTTGGAGGTGAAGGAGAGGAAAGGGAAGAAGACTTGCAGAGTGTTGAGGCGAGCGAGCGAGGCGATGAAAAGCGTCGGAATCGACCAGAGGATGAACAAGACCAGAACCGCGATATGGACCAGCACCACGCGGAACTGCTGCGTGTCCCTGCAAGCGCACAATAGCTCTCCAGCGTCAGCAATCGGTTCTAGTGCAGCGAGAGGTGCGCGGTTGGGGAGGAAGGCCATATACCTGGTAATGGGCAGATGGTTCCAGCAGATATCGTTGGGCTCGGGAGCCGGCAGCACGATCATCTTCTCCTTGTTGAACGGGAACCGCTGCTCTTCGATGGGGAACGCGCTGTCGAAGGTGAGGAAGGCCGTGCGCGTGGGCTTGAGCGAGTCGACGTCCTGCAGCCGCTCGATGTCCCGCTCCAGATTGGCCAGCTCGGCCTCCAGGTCGTCGGTCCGGATGTGCGCACGCAGGCGCAGCTTGCGCATCACCTCATTCCGCTTCTCCAGCAGCTTCGAGAGGTCCGTGGTGTCGTATACGAACTGTATGTACAGGACCTGTGCCGGGTAGCGCTCCTCGAACCAGGCGGCCAGCTTCTCGCGGTCGCCGATCATCTTGACGGGGATCTCCTTGACCAGCACGGTGAACGTGCGACCGTTCTTGGAGTAGAGGTAC
>CACVKS010002427.1:0-14199 GCA_902749335.1 Acanthamoeba triangularis
GGGTGAGGGGGGGGGTGAGGGGGGGAGGGGGCAATACCCTTGGCCTTGGCTTCCTTCTTGAGGGCCTTGATGATGTGCGAGGGCGACGGAGGCTGGGATCGGATGATCTCCTCCCGCTTCTGGTCGTTCCACCCGATCCGCTGCCGCACCGCCTCCACGTACGCCTCCCTCAACCCCCGCGCCAGCCTAGTGTTGACCTCGCGTCAGTACTCGTTCGTTACCCGTAAATCACACACAACACGACACCCACACCCACCACGACACGCACAAGGGCGTACCGGTCCGTTTTCCTCTCGGTGGGTATCTTGATGTCTTTTCGACGCATGCGTTTGAACTCTTCTCGCACGCGCGCTGCCTGTTGGTCGGTTGATTGGTTGGTTGAGTGACGATCGCCACAACCACGGCGCAAGTGTGAGACTGGGTGAATGCGAGGAATGTGTCGTGTGCGGTGCGACGTCAGTGGTAGAGGGGCGGGGGAGCGGGGGCGAACCTTGAAAATGATGAGCTGGTGGTAGATGCCCCGCACTTGTGGGTGCCAATGAAGGAAGAATTTGAAGAAAAATCGTTTGAAGATGATCTCCTGCACGAAGCGTCGCCGCGGCTTCTCCAGGTACATGTGCAGGGTGTTGTAGATGAACGTCAACGCCTTGATCAGCGTCACGTGATGCTCGCAATCGAGCATGATGACCAGCCCCTGTTAACACGCCGTCACATTGCGATTCACAGGGTGGTGAGTCGAACGTGTGTGCCGTGCGTCGTGTGTGTCGTGTGTCGTGTGTGCAAAATTGAAGCGGAGGGCTTCAAAAAAGCCGAACCTGGAAGAAGTAGTCGTAGTCGAAATCACGGGGAAGGTAGGTGTAGGTTTCCCGCACGCGAAGGAACCACTCGGACAAAATTTCCAACGATGCTGCGGACGAAGAGGAAGTGGAAGTGGAAGAAGGGTTAGGGCAGAGGCGCAAACGATGAAGAAGAGGGAAGTGGAGAAGTAGAAGTACTTTCGGTCAAGGAGGCGTCGTTGATGTTGGTTTTGGAGTAGAGGACTTTGATGAAGATGTTGAAGAGGCGGGGGTTTTGCATCAGCGAGGAGACGCACTGCGTCGCCGCTCTCGTTTTCCATTCGTTGATGCCCATCTTGTGCTTCAACTGGAACAAAAACGCGTGCACCAGTTGCGCATAGCCTGCCCCCACCACCGCGTGACGTGTGCGTGTGCGTCAGCACTGGCGCTACACGCGACACACGCACGACACGCACGACACACAGTCGTGCAGGCAATGGGGGGGCAAGAGTGAGTGGACAGGTAAGTACCCGGCACCATTTCCCACTGTACACTCTCGCCGGCGGTAAGGTAGGCGGCCTGGTCGACGATGTCCACCAGGAGCCCCACGTAGTGAATGCTCTCGTTGTTGAACCTCTTGAGCCACGAGGTGTGATGGGTAAGCTTGGAGGCGTTGCCGTGGTCGTCGATCGCCAGGTAGTACTTGCGCATTTGCTTGAACGCCCTGATGCTGGTGGTGTGGGTCACCAAGCGCGCGCGCGTGTTTAGATTGGAGTCGGGCTTCGCGTGTGGCTTTCCTCTTTCTTCCGTTCATTGACGAATGAATGAATGAATGCGAGGGCGAAGAACGTACTTCTTGCTGTTGCTTTGTTCGAGGCTGGCGTACAGACTCCCGGAGGAATTCCCATCGTCGCTCGAGTCTGCAGGCGTTGTCTCGGGCATGAGAACGTTGAGGTGTGCGTGCACGTTACACGAGAGAGAGAGAGAGAGAGAGAGAGAGACTGTGTAGCACACGAGTGGATGGATGTGGTGGGGCGCGCGCGCGTGTGAGTACCCTGCAGAAGCTTTGCGATGTCCTCCCCCAGCTCGATGTCCTCCTTCCGAGCGGACTTCTCCTTTGAGTCGGGCCACACGCCGTCGAGCGTGGCCTTGGTGAGGGATGGGAAACAAAAATAGCACACGGCTGCAACCACCACCATCACCACCACGACGAACATGATGAGAAGAAGAAGATGATGATGATGACGAGCTCTACGACCAAAGACATCAATGGGTGATATAGAAGGGTGGTGTTGGGGGGGGGACACAAAGCCATCGGGAACGCACCCAAAACCTTGGAGGAGAACTCCATGAGGGCGGTGTAGGCGCCCGTTTTGGCCAGCTTGTTGATGCAGAAGAGCATGGTTTCCACCAGTAGGTCGTGATACCGCACCGCCAGCTTTCGGTCGGCTCCACTCGACAGGAGCCGGCCGTCTTTCCACTCTACATGCAAGAATCATGGCGACGGCGGATTTGATGATGAGCGATTGCCATTTGACCAGAAAGTGGTGAACTGGGGGCGAGGTACCAAGGCTGAAGATATCAAACTCTCTGCGCCTGATAATGAGCACCATTTCCGTGAAGAAGGTGTGACGATCGCCAAGCGTTGCATTCGATGCTTCTCTCAATAAAAAATCCCAACTAGATGGGCGAATATTGTGGATGAGAAAAGATTGGAATAATGCGTACTGAGAGTGACGATTGGAGAAGATGTACGTACTAGATGAGGAGGCACTCCTTCCCCTTTCTTTGAATTTCATCATTTTTGTACGCTGCAAGGGAGCGGCGTGTCAGTCCAACGGGAAGAGGATGATGAAAAAAATTCAACATGAAGATGCCAAAATTGAAGGGGGCGCGTACCCCATGGGACCTGGAGAGGTTGAAGRAGAGCATTCACTTGCTCGACTTTGTCCTGATACTTCTTCTTGGTGATAGCCCTACAGTGCCACAGTGATTRTGAGGATAGTGGAATCGAGTGGTGCCAAACTCAAACAATATAAATGCTGYRATTTGCCAATTCGGRGACCRGATGAATCGCGTTGCCATCCAGCCATCCATGGAAATGCGCCTCATATTTAGTTTCGTACCCTTTGATTTGCTTCTGGAGTGATTTGGAGTACGCAATTGGCGCCGGCTGTGCAGTTTCCAGCATCATCGCTGCCTCTCTCGCATCTAGGGCCGCTCGCAGCCTACCRCGAGCGTGTTCCGTAGCAAAGATCTCAACGCAGTTCTGCGCTCTCCGGCCGTGTTCACCCTCCAGGTCCAGGCAAGCCGCCTTGTGTCCTGGTGTTTCTCGTGTGATTTCTGATTGGCCATTTTTCAAACAAGGCGACAACCCAAGCAGGCAGAGAAAAAAAAAGAAGCCTCTGTTGTGAAAATAAAGAAAGGCCGCGAACGCGAAGCTCAGATGGAAGCGCTGAACGCCACGTTTGCCGACCTCTCGGCGCAGACCGGGTTCCCAGCCGATCAGCTCAAGTACCTGGCGTGCTTGCTGACCGCCATCCCCCTGTCCTACATCTTTCGCATTCTCGGCCCGGGACGCGAGAATGCGAAGCATCTCCTCTCGATTGTGATTAGTATTTTCTTTTGCCATTTCTCGCTCGGCGAGTACTCATGGATCCATTCCTTCATCACGGCCATGATCTCCTACACCCTCTTGTCCATCTTGCCCCATGGCGTTGCCCACAAGGCCGTCTTTGTGGTACCCCCCCTCGGCTTCTCTTTCAAACAACAACATCCTGTCGGAGCCGCAAGGCTTCCGGTTGCCTAAAATCTCTCTTTGTGGTTCCACGTAACGTGTGCAGTTCGCGATGGGCTACCTGTCTGTTGGGTAACCACTTCAATCTCGATTTTTAATGTTAATATTTATAATTATCAATAATGTCCGCCTGCTTGCACTTTCCCCTCGATTTTTGACGTTGGTGGTTGCACAGGCACATCTACCGTATGTACACCGACTGGAGCGGCTGGACCCTCGACTTCAGCGGTCCTCAGATGATCCTCACTATCAAGCTGACTACCATCGCCATGGACTACTACGATGGCAACAGGAGCAATGCCGAAAAGGAGGTACACCACCGTCTCTCGAGCACCGACGACCTCTCTGCCCCGATACTGTCTTGCTCATCGTGTCACCATGAAACATTTAACAGGCCATGAGCCCCTTCCAGAAGGAGCACCGCATCGAGAGGTTGCCCAGCATGCTGGAGTTCTTTGGGTGCGTCACCGACCGTTTGAAACCGGTCAACTTAATTCGTTGGCTGACCTGGTGTGTCTGTCCAGCTACGTGTATTTCTTCCCGGGCTTCCTCGCCGGACCGGCCATCCTCTTCGCTGATTACCGGGCGTTCATCACCGGAGCCATGTTCAAGGTGAGCACGCGCATCGGCATGGGCGGGGTGCTGGTGCTGCTGGGCTGAGCTGGACGCACTGCAGCGAGTGGTCATGGGCTTACGCGCTTCGTCTCCACCTCTCGTGGTGGCGATGGTGATGATGATGATAGGAGTTCCCCGGTAGAGTGTCTCCGAATCCCGTGGTCCCGTCGATCATCGCGCTGGGCAAGGCCATCTGCGTGTTCCCTCTGCTGGTGCTCGCCGGCCACTTCCGTCCCATCGACCTCGCTCTGCCCTCCTTCATCGAGGCCCCCGTCTGGGAACAGTATGTGCCCACCCGCCCACTCACCCAAGCTTGATTATCGCTGACTAGCTTGCTTGCTTGCGGGACCTGACCCTGTGCTCGTGCATCGCATGCTCCACCTCCACGCAGGGTTGGGCGTCTCTATCTCAACGTCTCGTTGATGCGCACCAAGTACTACTTCGGTTGGTTCCTGGCCGAATCCTCCTGCATCGCCTCTGGCTTCGGCTACAGCGGCAAGGACAAGAGGGGCAACATCAAGTGGTGCGTGGTGCCTTCACTCCCCCGAGGCGCTCTCGAGAGGCCGCTCACCTCCTTCGACGTCGCTCACCACCCGCTTTCCGCACGTCAGGGACCGTGCGGCCAACGCATTCCCTCTGGCTGTCGAGTTCGCGCCCAACATTCGCGGCATCACCGACAACTGGAACCTGGGCACTGCCACGTGGCTCAAGCACTGTACRCTCCTCAACKTCRCGCCATTCTCGCACCAGCACTCGCAGCACTGTTWTYRTTAGCGGTTCYGGAATGCTCACGCTCTTCTCTCCCAGACATCTACCTCCGCTTCAGCGATCAGCGCAGCATGCTGCCTACCRTCGCCACCTACGCCTGCAGCGCCTTCTGGCATGTGCGTGTGCCCCTCCCCCTCATCGGACCTCTGCCTACAGGATATCCWGCTCTGGACTGCGTCRTACTTACCGTGGTSGTCGCGTGTGCGCAGGGGTTCTATCCCGGCTACTACCTCTTCTTCATCGCCTCGGCTTTCCTGACGGAGGCCTCGAAGGGTACGTCGCGTTCCCGCTTGCACGCAGTAGTTCGCGCCAAGAAGAAGTGGTCCGGTGGCCTCAACTCTCTCTCTCTCTCTCTYTCTCTCGTTCGTTGGTCCGACCGCAGAGGTGAGGAGGAAGATTCGTCCGCTCGTCATGAAGGACGAGACCACCCCGCTGTACCCGCAGAAGTACGTCTACGACGTCATGGGCATGGTCGCCACTKCGCTCACCATGAACTACATCGGTCTGTCCTTCGTCGTACGTCAGCCCCTCCTCTCTCTGTGTGTCGTGTGTGTGTGTCGTGCGTCGTGTGTTGCCCTGCTCACACGCGCCGAACGAGCAGATTCTGGAGTGGCCGCCGGTCTTCTACATCTGGAAGTCGACCTACTTCATCGGCCACGTCCTGCTGTTCGCCACCTGGTTCGTCGTCACCTACGTCATCCCCGCCAGACCCCGGTCCACGGCGGCGCCCAAGAAGGTCGCGTGAGCCTTCGTCTTCCTCCTCCTCCCCGTCGTCTTCTTCTTGGCTACCAAAGAAAAAAGAAAATCATGAAAAATAAGTGTCGACAACGACACGGGGTCAGGGGTGGGGTGGTGGCCCGACCGACGTGGCCACACAGAGCCCATCCTACCGGCCAACGCGAGGGCGTGCGATCGTTTCATTCGCTTTAGCTCCAGGCCACGCCTAATCGATTGCGAATCGATTGGCAACTTGACCCTAGAACCAATCTTACGGAGGAGAACAGTACCGAGTTCTAATTCGTGGGTCTGGCAACGTCGACGCATCACACCTTGCTTTCAATCGCSCGYCATCCTTCCGTCGGACCAATTCAAAATGAACGGACTCGCTGCGGTGTACGGAAACCACCTGGGYGCGCAGCTGTTGGGTCTGGCGCAAGCCGCATCGGACCGCAACCGTCCGCCATCTCCTTCATCAGCCGGAAAACGATGGCAAACGCCCGACCACAGCCGGGACCGATTGCATCACCAGCAGACCCTCGAGGAAGAAGATGGCGAAGAGTACGAAGATGAAATCATAGAGGAGATGAGCGGGAATTGGCCACCATCTTCTTCTTCTTCGACTGCCACCTCGGCTGGAACGCAACCCGTGCCGCGTGTGGACAGCGTCGAATGGAACAAGATGGAAGAGGGTCCCGACGACGAGTCCCTGCTCCTCGACAACGCTGAGCCAGACGAAGACGGCTCGCCACACCGCTCCAGCGCGAAGAGCCTCAAGCGAAAGCGAAAGCCCGCCGAGACGAGCGGCGGACTCGACGAGCACCAGGGCCCGGGCAAGAAGCGCCTCTCCTGCATCGACTGCGGCTGTCGGGCGGCCCTCAAGGCCTGCACCAAGGTCATGTGCATCGACTGCTGCGCCAAAGAGAGTCGTGGTACGCGCCGCGCCAGCCAACTCGCCCTATTCTACCTCTCTACGCTCATCTACATCTTCTGATCAACAACCGCTCTTTTTTTGCTTCCTTCTTCTTCTGCTTCTCCATGTGCGTGCAGTGTGCGACGCTCACGCCAAGAAGCTCTACGAGAAGGAGGTCCGCAAGCTGGAGCCGCTCCCGGCCTTTGGGACAGGAGGAGCGGAGGGCAGCGGCTCCTCCTCCTCCTCCAAGGACAGGGACAGCAGCGCGGCCAAGTCGGCCAAGAAGAGGGCCAGGGTGGTGCGCCCGGGCGGCGGCGGTGGTGAGGGCGGCAGCGACGACGAGGGCGAAGAGGACAGCGAGGGCAGTGCGCCCACCGCCGACCATCGGGACTCGGAGCGCGACGCGGCCGCGGCGGAGGAAGAAGGCGCCGGTGGCGGCGCGAAGCCCAAGCGAAGCGTCCTGTACGAGACGATCGCGAAGCAGGACAAGAAGATACGCGCCCTCCAGAACGACCTCAAAGAGTTGAGGACCCTCCTGCTGTCGGTGGTGGACAAGCAGAACACCTTCTCCCGACAGCTGCGGCACATCTCCGGCACCCACTCCGACAGCCTGGTCATCGACGAAGACGAAGACGACGAGGAAGACGACCGGTCCTGATGCCCTGCGGCCTGTCGAAGAGGAGGAGAAGCCCAGAACGTGGCCGAGCGCGGCGAGAGCGCCCGCGCTGGAGGGCGTGGGCTGGGACTGCGGGAAGCTGACCGGCGCGGGCATCTGGTCGGCGATATCCCGCACCAGCTCCTCCTTCAGGTACTCCACCGCCGGTCCGCTGTTGTCCTCCCAGCTGAAGTAGACGATGGCGGCGGGCACCATCACCAGCGAAAGCAGCGTTCGCTTGAGGTCGACGCGCTCCTTGGGCGGCGTGGTGACTGCACGAAGAAGGAACAGAAGAGGAAGGAAGAAAATGGTTAGTCGGGGCACCATCGAATGTCGTGGAGGCGCCGGTTGAGCGTACAGAGGTAGAAGGGCCGATCGGGGTGGGCAAGCGAGGACTTGATGAGGTCGAACACGGCCTGGGCCTTCTCCAGCGGGTGGAACGTGGCCTGCACCTCGACCCGGTTCGGGAAGCGGACCTTGATCAGGGTCTAGGCCCAAATGGCAAAGACGGCGACGCATGACCACGATCAGAACAAGTCCAGTCGAGCGGCTGAGGGGGGTGGGGGCACGTCGCAGGGTGGCGAGGTGCGCACCTTGCGGTATTTGGGGATTCGTCGGAGGCGGTCCTTCTCCTTCATCTCCTTGGTTCGCATCTGCGTCTCCTCCTCCATGCGCATGCGGTTGGCCTTGATCGCCTGCAGGGCCACCCTGTAGTCGTCCGTGGTGGCCTCATAGAAGCTCTCCGGCACTTCGACTGGTGGTGGTGGTGTGTGTGTGTGGCGTTACTCAACGGGTCCACGACGACCAGAGGGTGGGTGGCAGGGAAGGCGTACATTCTTTGGGATTGAACGGTCGGTCTGTGGGCGGCAGCACGCGCAGCTCTCTGTCGGGGATCTCCAGCTTGACCGGCTCCTTCTTCTTCGCGGGCTTGGGCTTGGGCGGCTGTTGTGCCTCCACCTCCATCCGATCACCATCGCCTCGCTTCTCTTCCGGCTCGGGCGAGCGTGAAGTTGATGTCGACGTCGCCGTCGAAGTGCCGCCGTCACCCGCCTGCCCGAAGTGAGCCCTGTGCGTCACGCCAGCCAACGTCAGCGCCGAGAAGCGACAGTCAAGCAGACGATGTAAGGAAGAAGACAGCAACGACGACGACGACGAAGACGCACCGCATGGCGGCGCGCATGTGCTCGACTTGGGTCTGTTCGAAGGCGGCGCGCTCCATTTCCCTGAAGGTCTCCTCCATCTCCTTCTCCTTCTGTGCGACCAGGCGTTCGATCTCCTGCTTGCGCCTCGCCTCTTCCTCGGCCTCGGCCTCCTCCTTGGCCCGGCGCAGCAGCTCCTCCCTCTCCGCGTCGCGCATCTTCTCGGACTCCTCCATGAGGCGCTTCATCCGCTCCGTCTCGGCCGCCTTGAGCTGGGCCTTGTGCTCCTCGGCCTTYTTGTGCTGCTCCAGCCGCTGYGCCTCGCTGGCCCGCAGGGCCTCCAGCTCGGCCTGCACGCCCTCCAGCGTCGTCTCCGTGGGCCGGAAGTTGAGCCGCAGCAGACCRTTGCCGTCCAGCCCGAGGTCCTGGAGCGTGTTCCTGTAGAGGTCCGCCACCGTGGCCACCTGCGYGCACACGASACGCRACACGACCAACGGCCACGGGCRTYAGCAAGGCCTGCGCCTKAAGAAGGCGGCRGTGCAGTGGTGGTGGTGGCGCACCTCGCGTTGCAGGTAGGTGAGGGCGGGCAGCAGGTAGTGGCCCTCGGTGGGTTCGTCGGCTTTGCGCTTCTTGTCACCGGCGGCCACGCGCCTGGTGAGATTGAGCTTGGCGGTGCCCTCACCCGCCTGCTGCTCGAAGTGGAGGAGCACGTCCCACAGCCGCGTGCTCGCCGGAAAGCTGGCCTGCACGCGGCCACCCTCGGGCAGCTGCAGCCCCACCAGCACGCTCGCGCCTGTCGCACCGCGGCCATGTCAGCAGACGTCCTGTCTGCCAAGCAATGCGCGCGCCGTTGGGGGGGGGGGCACGTGTACGTGCGGTGCTGGCAGCTCTTCGCTTGATCTCCAGCTTGGCACCGGATGCGAGGCCGGACAGGCGGTAGGACAGCGAGAGGTCCAGCTCTTTCCCTTTGGCATCGCTGCACAGCATCCCAGAGCGAGAGAGATTTAAATAAATCATGTGTGATGCAGAGACCACAAGGCCGAGAACAAGCAGCTGCAGACGTACTACAAGGCATGGTTGGAGAGCGGAATCTTGAATTTCTCGCAAGCGCGCTGCAGGATGACCGACAGCGATTGTGTGGGGGTGGGTTTCACCACCTCGCGCCTACCCTCAAAATTGATGGTGAGCGACATCTCTCTGTGCAGTAGTGATTGATCTCTCTCTCTCTCTGGGCTCAGGTCTCCCTTGTGTGTGTGGCTTGTCCCAAGTAGATCTGACGTGTTGCTGCTTTTTCTGTGCAATCTTTTCCCGCACTATTTCGCCTTCGCCTTCTGTCCTGTTGTGTTCCCTCGGACAAGGCTCGTCATGTGCGCGCGATGAGCATTTATTGATGATGTCGGCTTCTCCCTCTTAACTCTCTTTGTACGTCTCCTTGACCAGGTGCTCTGATGCGGGAATTGGGGAAGGAAGGGGGACGGGGTGAGGCTGGACGCTCGCAGAGTGGGAGCGAGGAAGGAAGGGAGTACCTTTCAGAGGGATGACGAGCTCGTCGTTGTCGTTGATGGTCACGTGGTGCATCTTGTCTTTGAACAGGTAGCGGATGCGCAGCTGCTTCTCGTCACCCGGGCATGGATCATAGAAGCCTGACCGCATGTCACGGCGTTGGTACATGGAATGAGGGGAACGCGTCAGCATGTAGGCCTCTCTGGTACGGAGGGGTGCAGGGAGACAGGTTGCAGTGGGAGAAGGTGGTACCGTAAAGGGAGGCCTTGGAGCCCTCCTCCAAGATGAGCTGCGAGTCCTCGACCCTGTATTGGAGCGGAACCGTGACGTCGATCACCGAGCCCTCCTCGGCTTCCTCTTCGTCGCCAGACGGCGTGGGCTCCTTCCACTTGCCATACTGGCCCAACACGATCACGAGCCCTGTGTGTGTGCCATGCCATTCGAGAGGAAAGAGGAACGTAAGTGGCCGATCACCAACGTTTAAGGATCCAATGCGTGGAGCAAGGCACCGTGTTTGGCCCGTTCGGCCTCGATCTTTCTCTTGACTTGGGCGAGTATGAGGCGGATGTCCATTTCGGCCTGTTGCCGCTTCTTTTTTATGTGCTCTGATCGCAATCGCAAAGTCGCGGCCTTCTTTCTGCAGAGCGCCACCGAAGAGAGGGACAAACGTGAGTCGGTGAGTGGATGGACAAAGGTGTGAAGCGAGGGTGGGGAGCGCGTACTCTCTCTTCTTGCGCTCTCGCAGCGGGTTGAACCAAAACTGGGTGGCGGCTAACACACCAAACAGAGGCAGTACCAGGGCGCCCACACTCGTCCACCCCTCGAGCCCTCGCGTGACCAGAATCGGGAAGGAAAACTGCTGCCCAAAGTAGTTGTAGCTGCGCACGGAAGCACGGGTAAGGAGGGCGACCTGCTCCGGCGGCAGAGAGAGAGAGAGAGAGAGAGAGCGAAGAGAGGCACATACGTGGCAATGACAGTGCAGGCACCATTGGCGCCGAGGCCCGTGGAAATGCTGAGCTTGTTGCCCTTCGAAATGCGCCGCGTGTAGCCCAGGCCGACGACGGGAAGTCCGCCGAAGCCCAGCTCCGTCTCCAGGCTGAGGCTCTCCCGCTTCGACAGCTTCTTGCGATAGTTCAACTCCAGCGACGGAATCGAGAATGGCCAATCGCCCACGTACTCCACATCGGCAAACTGGAGATGAACTGATCAGCGGCAGCCCGAGCCCAAACACAGCGCCGCAGTCTTGCCGTAATTACGCGCTAGGTACCTTGAGGTGCGAGGACATGACCGTGGTCTTGGCCTGGCGGCGGAGACCAAGCCGCATGACGTTGTTCTGCCCGATGGAGAATTGGGCATCGCCCAGCACCCGCTCGCTCAGCGTCTCCCAAAAATGGAGGGTCAGGTTGCTCCCCTCGTTGTTGACGTCGGCAATGATCGCACCCACACTGTGGTCGGCCACACAACGTGATCGGCGCGCGAGTGTAAGTGAATCAGGCTAGGCTGCACGTGGGTCATGAGCGGCGTACTTGGAGGACGACAGTCTGGTTTGGCCAATGACCCGGAGGTTCCACGCCTCCGGTCCGGCGACCACCTGCGCATCGGCAAAGGTAGTGCGATCGACATCGGAGAAGAAGCGCCGCCATCCGAAGATGAGGCTGCTGCCCCGCTGCGCCACATTACCGCCCACGGCCACCATGTTGCGCGAATCAATTTGGTTCTGCGTGCACACACCACGGACAGCCAACGCCACAGCCATATGCGTCAGCAGCCGCCAGCGGGCCACAGGGTACAGCGATGGCGGAGGAGGGAATGGGGTGGCCCAGTGCCTGCATCATTTCGTTTATCTGCACGCCGAGGATGAGCGGGAGATTGAACTCCTCCGGTCCTCGCTTGAAGGCCGCCAGCACCGTAGTAATCTTGCCCTTCATCTTGAACTTGTTCCGCAGCTCCTTCAGTTCCTTGTCCTTTTCCACCTTCTCAAGATGCTTCTTCAACTGGAGCACAATGATGATGCACTGGCAGTGAGCAGATGACCAGAGCGCTGCAGCGATTGTTTTCAGATGGGGGAGAGAACGGCCTAACCTCATCAAGGGTGGGGTATCGCTTGACCAGCTCTTTGCAGGTGTTCGACTTGAGAGCCTCGAGGCCATAGATGTCGTACACGGCACGCTGCTCGTCATCCATGAGCACGACATAGGCGTAATTAATTTGCACAAATTTCTTTTCGGCTTCGTCGCGGACATCGCCTCCATGATGGTCGGGATGGAAGGTGCGCGCGAGCTTCCTGTATGCCTTCCGTATCTCATTCTTCGATGCTGCCTTCTTCACACCTAGAAGTCCGTACAGATCCGTGCCCTCCTCAATTTCCTCTGGCCCCTCCATCTTCGCTTCACAACACCAACAAATTCTACAAAAACATGCCGCCAACAGCTCTGCCTTCCTTCCCGCCAATTCTTGGTATGTGGTTGTAACATTCTTTGGCAGGTGGGCTTCTTTGTTCGGTTATTTCCTGGCATACAACCCTGCCAATCGTGCACCCAAGGAGTGAAAAGGCTGCTAGGAGAGCTCTCCCCTTTGTATTTGACATTATTAGAATGAAATATACTGTTCTGAAGTGTGTAAGACTGAGGCCCAGTCCACAATGTGGTTGGCGCCCTTGCAGTTTGTTGTCTTGTACCTCAAAGGCAAGGTCTGGGCGCATAAAATCACAACCAAGAATACTGCTTTCTATTCAAGGCTGCTGGCACCGTTTCCCTGTTATCCCTGCCATCCAAGTGAGCTCGCGCATGGCAATGGAGTCCGGCCACTTTCCGTCCCTTTCGCACGAAGTACCGGGAAGTATTTCGGGAGGCTGATTTCCGATTGGGTGAATAGCGGTGGTATGCCGCGGTTAAGGTGGCGGGGGGAGTGGTAATACAAGGTGTGGCGCGCCCACGGCTTCGGCTTGCCGCTTCTCTCGCCCCCGTTCGTTACTCGCCGCTCCGGAGCGCTGTGTGCCTCTCTCTCCCCATCTGATCTTGCAAGATGACCCTCCTCGAACTAGATACGTGGACTTCGCCGGTCAATTGGGCGTATCTCTTGACGTCGGCCGTGGTGGTGTTCTTCCTTGCGGAYCACCTGAGCACGCTGAGGAAGCGCAAGAGCCTCCCCGGTCCGTTGTTCGCTTGGCCCTTCTTCGGCGCCATCTTCGAGATGGTGTGGGATCCGACCAATTTCTGGGATCGTCAGGAGACCTTCGGCCCGCTCTCGTGGAATGCGCTCTTYGGCAAATTCATGGTCTTCTCGCGSGACACCGACACTTCGATCAAGATYTTCAAGCACAACAGCCCCGAGGAGCTCAAGATCGTGCTCCATCCCAACGCTGTGCGTCTTCTCGGCGAGGACAACATCGCCTTCATGCAGGGTCCTGCCCACAAGGAGCTGCGCAAGCGYCTCCTGCCCCTCTTCACCAAGAAGGCTCTTGGTGTCTACCTCAACATTCAGGAGAAGGCCATCCGCGAGCACCTCGCTAACGTACGTCCTCCTTCCTTCAATCGGTAAACGGAAATTCTCGCACCACATCCAATTTCATTCTGCTTCAATATTGTATTACCCCCCCCCCCAAACCCCCGGCGGGCGTTACACAGCCTTGTGTGCATTTAATGCTTTAATAATTCATCAAGATCTGCAAGTCTCTCTCTAACGTACGATCCCAATATTATTCTCTCTCTCTCGAGCAGTGGCTCAAGCTCCCTCAGCCTCTGAAGATGCGCGACCTGTGCCGCGATCTCAACGTCGACACCTCGCAGTCGGTATTCATCGGCCCCTACCTGTCGGGCGACGAGAGGAAGGAGTTCGCCAAGAACTACATGATGATGAACGAGGGCTTCCTGGCCTTCCCGCTGTGCATCCCCGGCACCGCCCTGTACAGGGCCGTGCAGGCGCGCAAGAAGGTGGTGGCCACGCTGACCACTTGCGCCAAGCTCAGCAAGGACCGGATGAGCAAGGGCGTCGAGCCCGAGTGCCTGCTGGACTTCTGGATGGAGAAGACCGTCGCCGAGATCCAGGAGGCCAAGGCCGCCGGCGCGCCCGCCCCGCCACACAGCTCCGACCACGAGGTGGCGTGCACCACGCTCGACTTCCTCTTCGCCTCGCAGGACGCCTCGACCGCGTCGCTCGTGTGGACTTGCGGCCTCGCCCTCACCGGCAACCCCGACGTGCTCGCCAAGGTGCGCGCCGAGCAGCTCAAGCTGCGTCCCAACGACGACCCGCTCACCACCGACGTGCTCGGCGACATGCCCTACACCAACCAAGTGGTCATGGAGCTCCTCCGCTAC
>CACVKS010002429.1:0-10393 GCA_902749335.1 Acanthamoeba triangularis
TCTCGGGGGTCTTCATGGCGCAGCCGCCCGTGGCCGCTGCCGCATCGGCGTCGCCGTCGACCGGCGAGTCGCCGGGCAAGCGGGGCGGCCGGTGGGTGGTGGACATGGACTACTTGTTCGTCGGCGCCCGGCGCGTGGTGGTCAAGGACGGCAACCCGACCTCGCCCAAGCCGCCGCCCGGCTGGGAGCCCAACGACGACGACAACAACGGCGCTCATGACCCTGACCCCGACGGCGACGGCGACGAGGAGGTGGAGATCCAGGTGGACGGGTACAACATGCACGAGATGACGGACGTTACCCGCCGCCGGCCGGGGGAGATGGAGATTGGCGGCCTGTTTGTTGGCGTCGGGGTTGATCGGAGCCACCACCAGGCAGGGCCGACCACCCCGCGCGTGGTGCGGCGCAAGGTGCCGTTCTGGCGGCGGTTCTGGCGGCGCCTGCAAGGCGTGTTCTCCTGCGTCTCCTTGGGCTCCACTGCCTCGCGCAAGAGGGGGCCCTCTTCTATCCGCGCCTGTGTATAAATTTTGGTGTGGGGATTGCAAAAATGGCCATCAAGGCGCCATTCATTGTAAACCATCTGCACAAACCTACAAAATGGCCACAAATTTTGCCCCCCCCCCCCAAAGTGACTGTGAGGGGTGTCACACACCTCCGGCCATCATTCCTAGACCTCAGGGTTAATCATTTTTTGATTTTATTTTATTTTATTTTATTTTATTTTATTTTATTTTATTTTATTTTATTTTATTGTAGACAGCAACAGGAGAAAGTTCTGGTATGGTTGGAATTTGCCATGACTGTAGCCCACAGATACCCATTTGCTCCCCTATAGATGGCTGTCTGTATGAAACAGATGCACCCAACTGCACCCAACAGATGGCTGTCTGTATTATACAGATGACATCCATCTGTCACAGACAGATGGCCATCTGCACCCAACAGATGAGTGTCTGCACCCCTACAGATGCTCATCTGCACCCAGCAGATGAGTGTCTGCACCCAGCAGATGCTCATCTGCACCCAGCAGATGAGTGTCTGCACCCCTACAGATGGCCATCTGCACCCCAACAGATGCTCATCTGCACCCCACAGATGAGTGTCTGCACCCCTACAGATGGCCATCTGCACCCCTACAGATGCTCATCTGCACCCAGCAGATGAGTGTCTGCACCCAACAGATGGCCATCTGCACCCCAACAGATGCTCATCTGCACCCCACAGATGAGTGTCTGCACCCCTACAGATGGCCATCTGCACCCCTACAGATGCTCATCTGCACCCAGCAGATGAGTGTCTGCACCCAACAGATGGCCATCTGCACCCCAACAGATGCTCATCTGCACCCAACAGATGGCCATCTGCATCCTACAGATGCCCATCTGCACCCTACAGATGAGTGTCTGCACCTGACAGATGACTGTCTGTAGCCCAAATAAAAGAATGCAAAAATGGCCATCAAGGCGCCATTCATTGTAAACCATCTGCACAAACCTACAAAATGGCCACAAATTTTGCCCCCCCGCAGGGGGCCAAAAATTTTCCTGTGTCGACAGAAATGTTGTTTCTTTCCATTTTCTTCTCATGCCCTTTGCTGTTTATTATTTTCTTTTCTCCTGAAAAAACAAGAACAAAAATCAGTGATATCATTTGATTACAAGTGTGGTTATAAACATGTTTTGTAGGTTGGGAAAAGCAATAGAGGAGAGGTCACCAAATGGGGAAGTATGGAAGAACAATTTGAAAAATGTATGATTAAAAAGGTGTTTCCTCCCATGCCAGGTGTGTTCAGGGATACATGGAACTGTAGATGGTGATTAGAGGAATCACAGGTGGCACATACATTATATCCAATGGTATGTGTAGGCATGTGCATGAGATTGCTGCACCAATCTGCCACCAGGAGGAATAGACAGTAGACTTACCTGATCCTTGCTGATGAGCATCACAATCTGCCTAGAACAACATGGGCAGGTTGGAGAACCTAGTGCAACAAGGCAAAAAAGTGGTTGTGGTTGATTTGTATGGCATTGCTTGAACAAAAAAATGATTGGTGGTGGTTTACTGCTTCTTCGCCTCCTCCTTGGCGGCATCAGCCTTCTTGAAGGTGATGAGGATCTCGTCAACGCCCACGTTGGCGCCCGGCGTCACCATCACGTCCTCGATCTCGCCGTCGCGCTCCGCACGCAGCACGTTCTGCATCTTCATGGCCTCCACCACCGCCACCTCCTGCTCGTTCATCACACACACATTAGTGTGTGTCAGCAAACAAACCGAAGAAGGAATGCAAAGAATCACGTACCTGGCCGACGGTGACCTTGTCGCCCTTCTTGACCCTCATCGAGATGACGAGGCCGGGCATGGGCGAGCGCACGGTCGACGAGAAGTCCTGCACGACGGGCTTGGGCATGAGCATCGCCAGCTCGGCCTGGCGCGGCGTGCGCACGAGCACGTCGAACTTGGTGCCCAGGTGCACCAGCCTGTAGCCCACCGGCAGCGCCTGCGCCAGCTGCATCGTCACGTCCTTTCCACTGCGCACACACACACACACACGTCAGCAACGCGCGCGTGTGCGTGTGCGGTCGGGCGTGTGCGGTGTGGTACGTACTCGACGATGGCGGAGAAGATGGGCGAGTCGAGCTGCCACTGGTAGTTGACCTTCACTCGGCGCTCCTGGCCGCCGTCCTGCTTGATGACCACCTCGCACGCGTCGGTCTCCTCCAGGTTGGGGATGGCCGGGTGGGTCGCGCCGGCGGCGGGGCTCGTGGTGGGCTCCTGCACCAGCGTGATCGGGTAGTCCTTGCCCTCGACCGTCACCACCAGATCCAAGTTCCTGTGTGGTGTGTGCGTGTCGTGTGCGGTTGCGCGTGTGTCATGTAAGAAACACGCGCGTGCGGTGTGTGTGTGCGGTGCGGTGCGGTGCGGTGCGGTGCGGTGCGGTGCGGTGCGGTGCGGTGCGGTGCGGTGCGGTGCGGTGCGGTGCGGTGCGGTGCGGTGCGGTGCGGTGCGGTGCGGTGCGGTGCGGTGCGGTGCGGTGCGGTGCGGTGCGGTGCGGTGCGGTGCGGTGCGGTGCGGTGCCGAGCGGGAGAGGTGGATGGCGGCGGCCGACGCGATGAGCTCGTCGATGTCGGAGGGCGTCACCGGGTGGCCCTTGAACCCCTCGGGGTACTCCTCGGGGATGAAGTTGGTCGACAGCTTGCCCGACTGGAACCGCTTGTTCTCCATCACCGAACGCAAGAACGGCACGTTGTGGTTCACTCCCTAACCGCGTGTGTCGTGTCGTGTCAGCGCCGTGTGTCGTGTGTCGTGTGTCGTGTCGCGTGTCGTGGTGCGGGGGAGGTACGTCGATCTGGTAGGTGTCGAGGGCGTAGGCCATGGACTTGATGCACTCGTCGCGGGTGGGGCCCCACGTGACCAGCTTGGAGATGAGCGGGTCGTAGAACATCGACACCTCGCCACCCTCGTACACGCCGGCGTCCACTCTAAAAAAATTCCATCATCGCGCCGTTCCTCCGTCAGCGCGTGCACACACGTGTGCGATGCTGCGTGTGTCGTGCGTCGTGTCGTGTGTGTCGTGTTGCGTGTCGTTGGTCGTGTGCGATACCGGATGGTGCCGTCGGCGGCGTGAGGCTCCTTGTAGGTGCGGAGGCGACCGATGGAGGGGAGGAAGTTGCGGTAGGGGTCCTCGGCGTAGACGCGGCACTCCATGGCCCACCCGTTGAGGGGCACCTCCTCCTGCTTCAGCCTGAGCTTGTGGCCCGCCGCCACCCGCAGCATCTCCTCCACGATGTCCACCCCCGTGATCTTCTCCGTGATCGGATGCTCCACCTGACGACACACACGACACACGTCAACACCGCACACACGACCGCACACGCACACGATCGCACACACACGACCGCACACGAGGGGGGTACCTGGAGGCGGGTGTTCATTTCGAGGAAGTAGAAGTTCTTGTGCTGGTCGGAGAGGAACTCGACGGTGCCGGCCGAGGCGTAGCCGACGGCGCGCGAGAGGGCGACGGCCTGCTCGCCCATGGCCCGGCGGGTGGCGGGGTCGAGCAGCGGCGAGGGCGCCTCCTCGACGACCTTCTGGTTGCGGCGCTGGATGCTGCACTCGCGCTCGTTCAGGTACAGCTGCCCGCCACCGCGATCGCGACCAGTCAGTCAACCGCACTCGCAAGTGGGTCGTGTGTGTGCGGGGGGTGGTGGTGGTGGGCACGTACGACGTTGCCGTGGGTGTCGGCAAGAATCTGAATCTCGATGTGACGCGGGTTGTCGATGAACTTCTCGATCAGCATCCTATAGTTCGCGGGGGGGGGGATATGGTTGGTCTCACGTGAGCGAGCCACACCACACCACACCACACCACACCACACCACACCACACCACACCACACCACACCACACCACACCACACCACACCACCCACACACGTATGCTGTAGGCGGGTGGGTGTGGCACGAACCGGTCGTCACCAAAGGCAGCCTTGGCCTCGGCCTTGGACAGGCGGAAACCGGTCAGGGCCTCCTCGTCGTTCCTGCCAAAAAAAAAAGTACGACGACGTCGGTCGCGTCAGCTGCGATCCAGCGAAACAAAAGATAATAAAAATAAAATAAAATGTTTATATTTAAAAAAATTAAAAAGAAATGTAGAGGAGCGTACCTGGCAATGCGCATGCCCTTGCCACCGCCGCCGGCGCTGGCCTTGATCATGACCGGGTACCCAATCTCGCCGGCTGAGCGCAACGCCGACACAAAAAAAAATGAGCAAATAATTATTAAATATCAATTATTTGCACATTATTCATGGTAATAGTATGGGCGGGTACCGATCTTGAGGACCTCCTCGTCGCTGTTGACCTCGCCCAGGAAACTGTGCGTGGAGAGTGGGTGGAGAGTGGTTGCGTGAGTGGAATGGCAAGAATGTTTGTAGATGGAATGCTTGGCACGGGGCGGGCAGCGGGATGCTGCGTACCCGGGGATGGTGTTGACGCGGGCGGCCTTGGCGAGCTTCTTGGACTCGATCTTGTCGCCCATGGCCCGGATGGCGGGCGAGGGCGGACCCACGAACTGCACGCCGTTCTCCTCCAGCGCCTTGGCGAACACCTCGTTCTCCGACAGGAAACCGTAGCCTGCAAAAAAACGTTTGAATATATCGCCCCAGGGGCCACACGTCGCACACAGCGTCAGCAACCGCACACACCGCACACACCGCACACACCGCACACACCTCACCGCACCGCACACGACACATTAAAGCGCGGCAACTGTGGGAGCGTACCGGGGTGGACGGCCTGGGCGCCGGTGGACTTGACGGCCTCGAGAATGCGGTCGACGCGCAGGTAGCTCTGGGCCGAGGCGGCGGGTCCCTTGAAAAAGACACACACACACAGGCGACGCGTCAGGTGGGTGATCCATCGGTGGTGTCAGCTGCTGGTGGTGACCCACGCGCGCGGGCGGCGGTGGACGTGGAGAGGAAGAGAGGAGCGGAGGCCCGTACGACGCAGATGGCCTCGTCGGCCATGCGGACGTGGGTGGCCTGGGCGTCGGGCTCCGAGTAGACGGCGACGGTCTTGATGCCGAGGCGCTTGCATGTGCGCATCACGCGGCAAGCGATCTCACCGCGGTTGGCCACGAGCACCTTGTCGAACAGCTGCGATTCGTATGGCACACGTCGCGGCGGCGTAGATGGTCAGCACTCATTTTATTTTTATATTGTGTAGCGAATGGAATGTTGACTTGTTTTGTTGAGTTGATTTTTGAAGAAAGTAGCACCTACCTTTTCGGCCTGCCGGGGGGTGAGGGAGCGGTGGAAGGCGCGAACGCCCATCTTCGGAAGCACCTCCTGTTGGGGTCGCAAATTAAAAAATTAACAAAAATGTCAAATGGAACAAATTAAATCGGTAATCCCAAGGCGGCAAATCATTTCGAAAGCTTTAATCGTACCACATGGGAAGCGGAGGTGCTGCAACGCGCGGCACGTCTCAACATGTTCAATGCACTTCTATTTTATAAGCAATTGTCGATCGCAGCAGGGAAGCAGCACCACACGCAAGTGCCCAAAATCAACGCCCGGCGGGCTATTCTTCTCTGATAAACCGGGATCTATCCCGGCACCGGATAAGCGGAAGATTCCGTTCCGCCAACCAAAATCAAAGCAAAATCAAATTCCTGGCAATTACCTGCTATCACGACTGCGATCCTGCGCGATCACGCCGGAACGAGTAACGGAAGCAGGGCGAATCCCACATCTCGAACGATTGCGGTGACTTGGCATTTCCTTGATCCCACACATCGAGACGGCAGCTAACTTCAAGAAATGTACGGCCGTAACTTTCTTAGCTTCTTTTATTCACTCTTCGCGTGCACCTTTATATCGTTTTTACAGAATTATTTATTAATTTGTCGATTTTTAATTGCAAATTTTGATAGCGACATTTTTTTTTGTAGAGACAAGATGAGGAGGGCTCTGCAGTGCACGACCAGCACGATGACCATGACCGCTGCCGCTGGCTGGCGCGGGGGCGCTGCGGCGCGCATGCTGCACTCGAGTGGTGCGAGGGCGGCCATGGCCGCATCGGCCGAGCAGCGTGTGGAGGCCAAGCGTGCCGAGGCCCTGGTGGGGGGCGGCCTCCCACGCATTGCGGCGCAGCACAAGAAGGGCAAGCTCACAGCGCGCGAGCGTCTCGAGCTCCTGCTCGACCCTTCATCCTTCCGCGAGGAGTCCATGTTCGTTGAGCACCGCTCCACCGACCCGGCCATCGTCAACCAGAAGGTACCAGACTCTCAAATCAATCAAATTTAAATTGATTAAATTTGTCGACGAGCCTTTCGATTCATTTACTGATTTAATCCTTCTACTTTGTTGCGTGCCTGTGCAGTACCCTGGTGATGGTGTGGTCACTGGTCGCGGCGTACGTGCACCACCCAACATCGCTTTCATCTTTGATTTTTTTATTTGTATTTTCTTATTAATCAAGCCGTTCTACTTCTTTTTTTTTTTAACCCATGAACAAACACCAGACCATCAACGGACGTCTGGTGTACGTGTTCAGCCAGGACTTCACCGTCTTCGGCGGTTCCCTCTCCGAGACTCACGCCGAGAAGATCTGCAAGGCACGCCTTCCCTCTCTCATGTGCGTGTCGTGCGCGTGTGTCGTGTGTCGTGTGTCGTGTGTCGTGTGTCGTGTGTCGTGTGTCGTGTGTCGTGTGTCGTGTGTCGTGTGGTCACTTATAAGAAGTGCTGCGCTTGGCTCGAGTGCAGGTGATGGACCAGGCCATGAAGGTGGGCGCGCCGGTGATCGGCCTCAACGACTCGGGCGGCGCCCGTATCCAGGAGGGCGTGGCCTCGCTCGGCGGCTACGCCGAAGTGTTCCAGCGCAACGTGCTCGCCTCGGGCGTCGTCCCGCAGATCTCCCTCATCATGGGTCCCTGCGCTGGTACGCAGCACGCCACCGCTCACATGCGATCGCCGGCCGTGGCGCGTGCGTGCCGCACATTCCAGTGAATCTGACCGGCGCGTGGCCTGTTCGCGCGTGGAATGTCAAACAGGCGGTGCCGTGTACTCGCCCGCCATCACCGATTTCACGTTCATGGTCAAGGACACCTCCTACATGTTCGTCACCGGCCCCGAGGTCGTCAAGACCGTCACCCACGAGGGTACCCTCACACCCACACCTCTCCACCGCTGTCGCTCGAGCTCACCCGTCTCGCGTGTGTGTGTCGTGTCGTGGCCACAGATATCACGCACGAGGGCCTCGGTGGTGCCCGCACCCACACCAGCAAGTCCGGCGTGGCCCACGGTTCGTTCACCAACGACGTGGAGGCCCTGTCCATGCTGCGCCAGTTCGTGGACTTCCTGCCGCTCTCCAACAAACACGAGGTTCCCGTGCGCTACACCGAGGACACCAGGTACTGTGCGGTTGCGTGCGGTAGTGTGCGGTAGTGTGCGCGTGTTCTCAATCAACTGCTGTGTAATGTAATGTGGCCTGTAGGGAGCGCTGCGAGGAGTCGCTCGACGTGCTGGTGCCGCCCGATCCCAACCACCCCTACGACATGCACGAGGTGATCGACAAGATCGTGGACGACGCCAACTTCTTCGAGATCATGCCCGACTACGCCCGCAACCTCATCGTCGGCTTCGCCAGATTCGAGGGCGTACGTCCGCGGTGCCCTCGCCACCCCAGAGCCCAGAGCCCAGAGCTGACTCGTGTCGTGTGTCACAGCGCACGGTGGGCGTGGTGGGTAACAACCCGGTGGAGCTGGCCGGTTGCCTGGACATCAACGCCTCTACCAAGGGCGCGCGCTTCGTGCGATTCTGCGACGCCTTCAACATCCCCATCGTCACCCTCGTCGACGTGCCCGGCTTCCTCCCCGGCACTGCCCAGGTGCGCTCCCCCGCCCTCTCAATCGCCCTTAATCGCACGCGCTCACCGCACGCGCTCACCGCACACACACAACACGTTGCAGGAGTACGGTGGTATTATTCGCCACGGCGCGAAGCTGCTGTACGCCTACGCCGAGGCGACGGTGCCCAAGATCACGTTCATCACGCGGAAGGCCTACGGTGGCGCCTACGACGTGATGAGCAGCAAGCACTTGCGCGGCGACGCCAACTACGCGTGGCCCCGCGCCGAGATCGCCGTCATGGGCTCCAAGGGCGCCGTCGAGGTGCTCTACCGCGGCAAGGCCGGCGTCGACATGGTCAAGCTCGAGGCCGAGTACCGGGACAAGTTCGCCAACCCGCTGGCCGCCGCGTCGCGCGGGTTCATCGACGACGTGGTGTCGCCGCGCCACACCCGCCGCATCATCTGCGAGGACCTCGAGGTGCTGCGCAACAAGCAGCTCGACAACCCGTGGAAGAAGCACGGCAACATCCCCCTCTAAGCAAACTATCAAAAGACCAGATCGAAAGGAAAGAAGTGTGTTCAAAAAGACACAAAGTGTTCGTGTTCTTCTTGGGGGCCAAGACCTTCACATGAACTACTACTGGTCACAGGGCTCGCCGTGGTGGCGCTTGGTGGTCGTGCTGGTCTTGTGGCAGTCCGGCTCGTAGGGGGTCGTGGTGCGGTGCTTCCTCGTGGTATGCTTGGGGCAATCCCTGGTGGTCGTGGTGGAGGTGGTCTCCCTGGGGCAGTCCTTGGTCGTCGTGGTGGAGGTGGTCTCCCTAGGGCAGTCCTTGGTCGTCGTAGAGGTGGTGGAGTGCTTCTTGGTCGTTGTCGATGATGTCTGGTGGTGGGGCTTCTTATGGCACACCTTGACGCACTTCCAGTAGCACTTGCCTTCCTCCTTTTCCTCATCATCATCGTCGTCCTTGCAGTCGTTCCAGTCCCAGTCCTTGTTGCCTTCCTTCTTGCCTCCGTCGTCTTGCCCTGGCCAATGGAGAAAGGTGGAAAGTGAGCGGTTCTCATGGGCAACAGCCTAAGGGAGGAGGGAAACTGGTTACCGTCGTGGGCAAAAGCGAGGGCGAGCAGGCCCAGACAAACCAAGGCGAAGAGGATCATGTTGAGCTTCATTCTGTTGCTGTTTTTGGGGTTGGGGATTGCTGTTGGTTGTGGGTTGTTGAGTGATGAGCTGTTGTGGGAGCTGGTGGCTTTCTTAAAGCTCAAGCTCATGCAGCTGATTGGCCAGTGTGAGATAAAGCGCCCTGATCTCATTGGCGCCAATGTGATTCGACAAGCAACATCTGTCACCAGCACTCTAAAATTCAAACGATAAGGCCTGCCACGCGCCACCTGGTCGTCCTGCTACTCTCTTTCTCTCGCTTCTCTGTGTGGAATGCACATCGTTGTTGTGGAATGCGTGTAGTTTGTGACAGTGTTGTGATGGTGCTCCCTCGCTACCACATTAGTGGTGTGCGGCGAGGAACTTCTGGCAGAGGTCGGCGACGCCCGGCGCGTTGGTGCGGTTGGCCTCCTCGCGGATCTTGATGATCAGCGACGCGTCGTTGGCCTTCACCGCCGCCAGGTACGCCGACTTGAGCTTGCCGCACATCACGAACCCCTCCACCTGCATCACACCTCTTTCAGCCACCGCGTGCGTGTGCGCGTGCGTGTGCGGTGGTGCGCGTGTACCTTGCTTTGGAGGTAGACGAGCTTGTCGACGAGCTTTTCGCCGGTCTTGGGGTCGTTGTGGTCGCGCACCATGACCTTGATGGCGGCCAGCACGACCTCGTCCCAGTCCTTGTCGTCCACGCTGCCCTTGACGTTCTTCAGCAGATCGAAGATCTTCGAGACCTGCCGCTTGCCGGCGATCTTGGCGATGGCGTCGACGTAGATGGGCGCCATCGGCAGCCGGAACTCCTGCATCACCTTGAACGCCAGCTCGTGGTTGTAGCACCCCAGCAGCTCTCCCGCCACCTCCGACTACAACACGACACACGACACACGACACA
>CACVKS010002439.1:0-10029 GCA_902749335.1 Acanthamoeba triangularis
GCCATGCAGTCCGCAAGAAAGCTCACGTATCGGTGCGCGTGGGTCACGTGTCGCAGGGGAACACGCTTTCGCGCTCGCAGATCCAGGCCGCGCTGCAACGGCTGGGCGTCGATCGATGGGACGAGCGGGAGCCCGCCGCCCTGTGGGTGGCCGGCGCGGAAGACCGCCGCAAGTGGCACAAGGTGGCTGGCGTCTTGGCTTCCCTCCTCCCCTAGAGACAGTGCCGAGGAGCACCGCGGCCTGGGTCTGGTGTTGATTACGTCTCTTCATGCAAGACAACCACCAGCCAATCGCACAGCGCAGTGATAAAAATTAAAAAAGGACCAACAGGTTAGCAGAGAAGAAGGAGCACACAGAAGAGGAGAGCAGACAAAGAGAAGAAGAGATGGCAGAGAAGCAGAAGTTGGCACAGTTGGCGGCGCGGCCCTACAAGGACCAGGCCGTGTGGTTCCTCAACGCCTTCTGGGACCAGCTCCACCCGAAGGGCGAGGACGAGAAGCTGTGGACCTTTGTGCACAAGGCCGCCGAGCTCGACCAGGAGCGCAAGGCCGAGGGCACGGAGCTGGACGAGTTCCAGGCCCATCGGTTCCTGGAGCACTTCAAGGAGACCATGACCGTCCAGGCCATGCGCGACAAGTACCCCCCGCTCCCCCCCTCCTACTTTTTCCCCAGTCCTCTGTGTGTGTTTCCTGCCACTCACTCGATTTGATCAATGACCGGCTGCGTGCTGTAGGTTGCGGTCGCTGGGGGCGATCGAGACGGGCGTGGCCAAGAAGGTGCCGCTGATCCACATCCTCATCTTCAAGTATGGGGTCGACTGGAAGGAGCTGGTCAACGCGCCCCAGGGCAACAAGGAGGACATCGAAAAGGCCCAGAAGCTCCTCGACGAGGTACTACCACCCACCCCCCTTCTATAATCAACACTTGCGTCCTCCATCCGAAATCGGTGCCTCTACGTTTTCATCTCTCTGATCGACCAATTTTCTTTTTTTTCCTTTCCCTTTTTTCCTTGTTTTCCCTTTTGTTGTTTGGCAGGTGACGGCGGCGTTCCAGGCGTCGGAGGCTCGCGACCAGGAGGCCGCCGAGGCCGTGCGCACCGCCACCCGCCAGGAGGCCGACGCCAAGGCCGCCGAGCAGGAGGCGCAGGCGCGGGAGGAGGAGCTGCGGGCGGCCAAGCAGGAGCTCGACGCCGCGCTGCACGAGCTGCAGGCCCAGGAGCAGGCCTTCAACGCGCGCACGGCCGAGCTCACGCGCCAGTCCGAGGAGGGCTCCATCGTGGCCAAGAACCGGGCCAAGAACGAGCTCGCCCAGCACCTGTCGTCGGACCCGCTGCCGCTGCGCAAGGCCAAGATCACGCAGGAGGCCGCCGTCAAGAAGGCCGAGCGCGCCGCGCAGGCCGCGCGCGAAGCCACCGAGCGCGCGTCGAGCGCCCGCGCCGCTGCCCAGGCTGCCCGACGCGAGGCCGAGGAGGCCAAGGCGGCGGCCGAGGCGGCGCTGGAGGAGGCCAAGCAGCGGCTGGCGGCGGCCGAGGCCTACCTGGAGGAGGTCAAGAACACGCTGCCGCTGGGCGGGTCGTGGTGGATGGAGCGCGAGCTGCACGAGCGCCGGGCCTACCTGCCGGCCAGCAAGGGCGGCTACAACAAGCGCACCGTGTAGTCGAGGAACTAACCGTACACCTTGAGACCCTCGCCCTCGCTGTCGCAGGCACTCGAAATAAAAAAATGTCATAAAGAAAATTTAAGGTGGCGGCTGAGCTGACGGGGCAATACGAGGGAGAGAGGCGAGACGAGCTTGTGGTCGTTGTTGGCCCTTCCGTTGGTTCCCACCCATGGCGAGTAGTTCGTCCTCTTCGTCTTCTTCTTCGTCGGCAGGAGCAGCGACTACGACGACAACGGCAGCGGCGGCGGCTGGTGGGTCGTCGCCGTCGCTGCTCCGGGCCGTGGTGGACGTGGTGGGCAACCAAAAGTGGCTCATCTACGGTGCCATCTCCGGCGGCATCTCCCGCACGGCCACCGCGCCCCTCGAGCGACTCAAAGTCCTCAACCAGGTTCGAGGCCTCCTGCCCTTTTTGCACATCCCTTTGCCGCCAATTCTAAATCATTCTTTTCTTGTATTTAAAATAATTAATTCTTTAAATACAGTAGTACTTTATTTTTTGTACTTATAATCAATAACTTTCATTTTTAAAATTATCAATAATATACCTTTTTTAAAAAAATAATGAATAATGATAGTGCTAAAATAACTGAAATAAAATAATAACTGGTGGTCGCACGGCACACGGCGTGTGTAGGTGCAGCACATGGACAAGTCGGGGCCGCGGTACCAGGGCGTGCTGCCCGCCCTCCGCAAGATTTGGGCCGAGGAGGGCTTTCGGTACTTCAGCCCGCCATGGCCAGTCGAGTAGCGCGTGTCGTGTCGTGAGTCGCGCGTGCCGCGCGTGTCGTGTGTGTCGTGTAGTGTGTCGCGCGTGTCGTGTCGTGTGTCGTGTGTCGCGGCCCTGACTCGCCGTGGGGGGGACGCCAGGGCGTATTGGAAGGGCAACGGGACGAACGTGATCCGGATCATGCCTTCCGACGCCGCCCGCTTCTACTCCTACGACACCTTCAAGAAGGTGAACCCCATCACCCTCATCACCACCACCCTCACCACCACTAACCGCACACGCGCACCGCACACACCGCACACACCGCACACGCGCCATCGCACACGCGCAGCTGATATCGAAACCGGGCGAGCCGATCACGCCGATGATCCGGGTCATGGCCGGCGGGCTGGCGGGCATGGTGTCGACCATCGCCACCTACCCGCTCGACCTGGTGCGCACGCGGCTCAGCGTGCAGACCCTGCCCGGCCGCGGGGCCATCTACGCCGCGCGCTACCGGGGCATGTGGCACTGCCTCGGCTCCATCTTCCGCGAGGAGGGCTTCTTCGCCCTCTACAAGGGCATGGGGACACACGACACGACACACAGGGGGTGGCGCCGTATGTGGCGATCAATTTTGCGTCGTACGAGACGCTCAAGCAGCTGGTGAAGACGGACGGCAGCGAGACCCACGCGCTCGAGGGGCTCGTCATGGGCGGCCTGTCGGGCACCGCCGCCGTCACCCTCACCTACCCGAGCGACGTCCTCCGGCGACGAATGATGATGCAAGGTACACGCGTGTCGTGCGTGTGCGGTCTCATTGTCTAACGCGTTCGCGGCACACGCACACGCACACACGCGTGCAGGCATCGGCGGTGCTTCGAATATGTACAATGGCCTGTGGGACGCGTGCGTCAAGATTGGGCGGGAGGAGGGCGTGGCCGGGTTCTACCGCGGCCTCATTCCCTGCTACCTCAAGGTGGTGCCCGCTGCGGCCATCGGGTGGGCCTGCATCGAGACACTGCAAAAGATTGAACGTGACTTCCTCTCCACCACCAACTGATGTTATTTTGTTCATTTTTGAGGTTGCCAGTAAAAAAAACACAATGGTTGTGCTTACACCTGGTGAGCTTACCATCTTCTACAGCAGCATGCCCACCACAGGGGTGCCATCTCAGCCCACTCCTTGGCTGGACTGCTCCAAGCCTTGGCGGCTCTTTCATTGGCCCGGTCAAACATAAATAAGTAAACACAACCACCAGCGGGCAGGCCTCAGAGCCATCGTGGGTTGATCATTGTCGGATCGATGCCCTGTGCGTTGTCGGCGCCGTCATTGTTGTTGCTGATGGCCGCCGCCCAGTCGTAGCCGCCGCCCGAGCTGTGTAGCTGCTGGTTGACCACGACCGAGGGCACCACGATCTCCTGCTCGCTGCCGCCGTTCATCCGGAAGCCCTCCATCTCGCGCGCCACCTCCGCGAACAGGTCGAAGTCGGCGCTCTCCAGCGATCGACCGAGGTCCTCCGCGCTGCCGCCGCCCATGCTGCCGCCGCTCCCGCCGCTCCCGGCGCTCGACGACATACCAAAGTTGGCCCGACGCAGCGGCGACTGGCGGTACCCGCGCTGCTGTTGGGCCGGCGGCTGCTGTTGGGGCTGGGGCTGCAGTTGTAGCTGCGGCCGCTGATAGGCGGGCTGCTGTTGCGGTGGTGGCGGCTGGACCATCGAGGCGAGCGTGTGGGCGGTCGGGGGCGACTGTCGGTGCTCGCCGGCGGCGACGGCAGCGCCGTAGCCGCCAACGCCGACGCCGCCGTTGGTGGTGGCGGCGGCGGAGCTGCTCACCGGCGGGACGGTCATGAATCGCTGGCGGCCGGCCTGCACGCCCAGCGCTGGCGCCGATATCGACTGCTGGGGCAGCTTCGCCTGTCGCTTCGCCGGCGGCTGCTGCGGCTGCGGCTGCGGCTGGTAGTGGAACCCCTCCTGTTGGTGGTGCTGTTGATGTTGATGTGGTGGTGGCCGATAGCCTTGCGGCTGCTGCTGCTGCTGTTGGTGGTGATGATGACGCGCCATCGGCTGCTGGAGTTGTGGCTGTGAAGGTGGTGGTGATTGACGATGATGATGTCGCAGTTGTTGTAGTTGGGCGTCGCTCTCCTTGAGCATCTCGATCTCGTTCTCGGTAATGGTGAAGATGGCGCTCGCGCTGCCGTTGGGGTGGCAGCTCCCGTTGGAGGTCGTCGAGCCCAGACCACTGCCGCTGCCGCTGCTGCTGTCCGCCGTGGAGCCGGCGACGGGGCTGCCGTTACCGCTGCCGCCGCCGCCGTTGTTGTTGGTCGACGACGACGACGACGACGCGTCGTTGCGGCGCAGGATCTGCTCCAGCTCCTTGAGGTAGTTGAACTGAATCGTCCGCACGATCGGGATCAGCTTCGCCCACTCCTGAAAAAGCAAGACAAAAAATAATAAAAAATTGACAAAAAAGGGAAAATGTTAGTCGATATACACATATCGTAATATAAATTAATATATATTATATATAAATATGTAAGAGAGTGTGTGTACCTCGAGACCCTGGAGCTGCATGTTGAGGAGGTCGTATTTCTCCATGCGCAGGAAGATGTTGAGCACGATGCCGATCAACTGGGAGACGCCGGCCACCGCGTACTTGCTGTCCGGCTTAATCGACTGTTACACGCCCAAGAAATATATATATATATATATATAATAAAAATGATAACGTTAGCCAATCGGCAGCTGGTGCGTGCGGTGTGGGGTTTGGTGCACGCCGTACCTCGGCCAAGAAGGCTTCGGCCCACTTGAGCGCCGTCTCCTTGTCCTCCAGCATCCAGTGACACTCGGCTCTCAGCGCTGCACGCACACAAACAAAACGCAGTCGGTCAAACCTTGCCACACACACGACACGCACACGACACACGACACACGCACACGACACACGGGGGAGGTAAGGGCGCACAGAAGATGTAAAATTTGATGAATTTGCTGGTGGGCTTGGGGAAGGTGTCGGGAGCGTTGGACTGGATGAGGTCGATCTCGGCCTCGAGCGCTGTGATGGCTTCCAAGAAGTGGAGCAGAGTCGACTGGTTCGCCTGGACCAACAACAACAACAACCGAAAGAAGTCGTCAAAATTGGTGCGGTGCGGTGCGGTGCGAAGGCTCGCGCGCTTTACCTTGGGCGCGAATCGGCTTGCGTTGGCCTTGTAGAGGATCAACCCGCTGATCAGGTTCGAGATCACTCCGAGAGCTGTTTCGAAAAACGAAAACGAAACGAAAACAAAAACGAGAGTGAGCGGCGTAAGTCAAAAAAAAAAAGAAACGAAGGAAAAAAGAAAAGGAAAAGAGGCTCACTGACGTTACTGACCTGCGTTGGCGATGTGGAGGTTCTCGACCGATACGGGCACCAGCCTCTGCCAGTTCTGCACGTCCAGCGCTGTACAAGGGGTGTTGGTGGTCGTCATCGGGACATACGGCAGCTTCTTCGCAATCTCGAGCTCCCTGGTGCAAGTAATTGGTTAGTAACCGCGTGTGTCGTGTAACACGCACACGACACACACAACACACGACACACAGTGTGTGTGTGGCGAGTCACGCACTTCTTCAGGTTTTGGATGTCGGCGAGCTCGGTGAAGGGGTGAAACGACAGGGCGTAGAGACATCGGCTGTACGCATCGGAATTCAGGGCCTGCAGGCGCTTGCACGTGTTGATCGCCATCCGCAGATAGTCGGCCGACTTGGCGTTGTTCATTTCCCTGTGAAGACGCGCGGCGCGTTACAATCGGACCACACAACACACACCACACACGACACACAACGCGAGCGAGGGGTGGTACCAGTAGAGAGTGTTGAAGGAGAGCGCGGTGAGGCCGGTGGCGAACGAGTAGTCGTTGGCCGTGCTCGGCACTTGGCACAGGTAGTTGAGCAGGTCTTCGGCTCTCATCCGGAACTCGACGGAGGACTTGTGGTCGCCATAGAGCATTGAACCTTTCCATATTATGATAAAGATTAGGTTTATGATAAAAGGTGTAACTATAGGTGTAACATGTGGTGGGAGCGAACCTATACAAAACATGACGTTCATACAGAAGGCAAACGTGCTCCTCTCCTCGATGCCCTCGGTGGTGCACAGGTAGAACCTGGTGAGCGAGACCGCGTGTGAGCATTTCTGATTGGACACACACGGCACACACACACACACACACGACACACACACACGACACACACACACACGACACACACACACACGACACACACACACGACACACACACGGCACGCACCTGATCTTGTTCTCATCCAGGACGACAGGATGGAGCGGATCGAAGATATACATGTGATTTCGATACAACTGCGAGTGGTCGGTGAGCAACGCAAGTCAAGGTGGTGGGAGGTGGGCCATGCCTCTTGCAGAAGAAGAAGAGGAGGAAGAGGAAGAGGAAGCACTGGGTACCTGCATGTACTGCACCCCGAGCGCCATCGTGGAGAGGTGGTTGGTGTCGACGCTCTTGGCGAGACCCGAGGGCGTGGACTTGTGTCGCGCGCGCCGCAGCGGAATCCGGGGCCTGTCCTCGGATCCCTCGTCGTCCTTGTTCTCCCGCTCGCGGTGCACCCACCCGATCGAAACCACGCCTGCACGCACCACCGCCATCAGTGCACCGCACACACGACACGCATACGACCAACGACACACGACACACGCACACGGCTGGTGCGTGTACCTTTGTTCTTTGCTGTTTTCTTTTCGGGCAGCGATTTGTGCATGGCTCGGTTGGGGTGGAGGTGCCCCTGGTGGTGGTGATGGTGGTGGTAGTGATGCGGGTGGTGGTGGTGCTGGTAGTTGTGCTTCTTGATGAACTGCAGGCCGGCGCCGATGCTGGCCACCGTCGGCGCGGTGATCAGCTCCACCAGCTCCTCGGGCAGCGCCTTGCTGTGCGATGACGTCGACGTCGACGTCGAACCTGACGACGACAGCGTCGAGGGCGACAACGAGCCTCCGTTCTCCGACGACGCCGGGGGAGATGAAGCGTCGCCGACCATGGGCACCGCCGACGACGACGAAGAGGGAGGAGACAGAGCTGACGGCACCGGCGAATGTGCGGTCGACGTCGGCGACGTCGCGGCGGCTGCGGCGGCGCCGGGCGCGTGGTGTTGGGCGAGCGGCGACGACATGGGCGACAGGCCGGCGCCGGTGGGCGAGGAGTGCACGGGCGACGAAGAGGTTGACATGAGGGTCGACGTGGCSGCGGCCACCGACGGCGATCCGACCCGGGGCGCGCGSACCGCCACGGGCGAGGTGGGGAAGCCGAACCCGCCGCCGGCCGCGGACATGGTCRTCCACGACCCCGATCCTGACCCCGATCCCGGTGCGGCCRCCACCGTCTGCTGCAGCAGCGGYGACGATGACRCCGACGACGTMGTGGTGGTCGGCGACATGGYCGACGAGGGCGACGATCCCCCCTGCGTTGTCGGCCCRGCCGAATACCGCCGGAGCTGGTGCGACTGCTGGGTCCGGTGCATTCGCGAATGRCTGCTGGCTCCTCCGCYGTCTTCGTCATCTGTGTGGTGTAAGAGGGACAGTGTTATTTCCCTCCACCAGCCGGTTGTGGTTGGCTTCATTTCCCGCCAATTTACGGCCATTTTTCCTTTAAAAGGTATAATTTAAATACCTATTTCAATATTTGGCAAAATGTGTGAATTTGAAAAAAAAAAGAGATAATTAATTAAAGGGACGGTCAGGTGTGTACCGATGAGGATGACCTCTTGCTGGTGCGTCTGGGGAGGAATGGGAGTGCTGCGCGGGGTGAAGTCGAGCTTGCCGCCGAGCACGTCGTCGCTGGCCCACCTCTGCCCGCTGTAGAGGTTGAGCTGGTGATTGTGGGGCAGCTGCCTTTGGCCGCCGGCGACGACGGTGGCCGGGGAGCGGCTCAGGTCCTTGAGCGGCGGGTAGATGGGCCGGAGGGGCTGCGGGCTATTGTTGCCGGGAGATGGGGCGACGACCTGCGATGATGATGAAGATGAAGATGGCGAGGCGAGCGAGGAAGAGGGTGACGAGTCGGCTTTGGCCTGCTGCCGTGTGAGTTCGCCGAGGAGATCTTCGAGCACGACATCGAGTCGCGAGCCGCCAGATGAAGAAGATGAAGATGACGATTGAGGCTTGGCGGCGCCCTGTTGCTCTTGTTCCTCCTTGAGTCGCTTGAGCTTCTCGATCTGCTGCGCCATGGGGTTCTGGGCGCCGAGGTCGAAGAGGGAGGGCAGCACGTCGAGCTCGTCGCCGTAGTGGCGCAGCATGGCCTCGGCCARCGTAGCGTCGGTGGAYGAKGGGAGGCCCATCTCGCGATCTCGTGCCACGAGCTGCCGCATCTCGGCGAAGAGAGGGTGGTCCCTGGGYARCAGGCCCGAAGCCAKCATCTGCGCCTCCTGGCTCGTTCTATCTCTCCAATTCTCCTCCTGCTCCATCATCATCTCGCCTCCCCCCGTCATTGCTGCTCTGCCGGGTGGTGCCGAAGATGGCGGCTGTGCCGCAGCGCTGCCGGGCCATCTAACTGATGGGCTCGAGCTTCGTTGGTGGCCGAGGCGAGGGGTTGGACCCGCGAGGTAAGCCGAAGATGATGAAGTYGGYGATGACGCGGAGGGAGATGGGRCTGAGAAGGGAGAAGGAGACGCTGGGGGGAACGGGTAGGGCTGTTGCGTAGTGGGGGTAGAGGTGGATTGGAATCCAAAGAGCGATGAAGAGGGAGAGGGCTGGGGCGAAAATGAAAAGAAACTCCCATCGTCATCCATGGCCGTCGTTGATGAGGGGAATTCGGACCAGCCGTCCTCTATTGTGATGTTGTCGCCGTTGATGGCGTCCTCCTCCCATTGCATTTTGTCGATAGTGCGAAACGAGGTTGTGATGAGGTTAAGATGCGATTATTATGGAGTTACGACCATTGATGACCAAAGAACGAAGAAGATGAATGCGACAGGCAGAGTGGGTATGGCGCCACGTCGCGACCTCGACCTCCTCTTTCTCTCTCGAGAGCCTTCGACTTCTTCTCTTGGGTTGCAACAACTGCCACTCTTCCTCTCCAACACGTAACTTATCCTTCTCCTCTCCCCTTTCTCTCTTTTGTGGCTTTAGCCCGGTTCCGTTGCACACGTCGCGAGTGCCTTGCAGCGGAAACAACGACAGGCAATCCCGCGGAGCTGCACCACCGCGGCTTGGCTGGGCGGGCCAACTCAGTTCTGTGAGCCAAGAGTGGTCAGTAGGGCCAGGACCAGGCACACCAACACGAAAGGGCCATGGCCGTTTCGCCCACAAGAGGCGGGCCTCAAGACGAGGCCGCCAGCCAAGATGAATTGAAAAGAAGGGAAGGGTTTAGATCGGGGATATCTTAAATTGTTGGTGCGTGCGATCTCTCCAAAACCCAGCTTGCTTGGTCTTCTCCGTTAAAGGTGGGCAACGGGAGGCGCGCAAGGAATGACCTCTCGCGGGCGGTCACCCTCAAGCGGAGATGGGCTTGCGCGCGAGGATGCGAGCTCCGCCCAAGTGCCCCCCTGTGTGAGGGGTCGGCGCGAAGACACCACAGATGAGGTAAGTTGAGCGCTGCCGGGTCTTACAAATGGAGAGTCACTCGCCCACTCCGTTCCGGGATGGGAGCTGACCGACATTCCTTCCGGA
>CACVKS010002446.1:0-14122 GCA_902749335.1 Acanthamoeba triangularis
CACCGCACGACACACAGCGCACGTTTGAGGGGCTGCCGCAGAGGGCCAAGGCGGTGTACGAGGACTTTGCCGCCTTCACGAACGCCAACTACCGGGTCTACCGCGAGACCGTCAAATGCGCCGAGCCTCCCTGTCTCCCCTACCTCGGTACGTGCCTGAACCCGTCGCGCGTGTGTCGCGTGTCGCGTGTCGTGTCATGTGTCGTGTGCTGTTTGCGCCTTGCTCACGGGTGGGGCACGACAGGAATTTACTTGAGCGACCTCACGTTCATCGAGGAGGGCAACGCCAACGTGTTCGCCGTGGAGGGGTTCGAGGGCCATGACGCCGACGCCCCCGTCATCATCAACTTTGAGAAGCGGAGGCGGGTCGCGGTGGCCATCGTGGACCTCATGAACTTCCAGCGGAAGCCCTTTGCCTTCGAGCCGCTGCCCAAGGTGCGCGACTTCCTCGAGAGCACGCTCACCGCCGCGGAGCGCGAGCTGGGGCCGAGTGTCGGCGGCGGCGGCAGCACCCGCAGCCGCGAGGCCGACGACCGGCTCTACCAGCTGTCCCTCGAGTGCGAACCGCGCAGCCTGGTCGCCAGCGTGCGCGGGCCGCCCTCCTCCTCTTCCGGGGCGCCCTCCACCCTCTTCTCCTCCTCTTCCTTCTCCAGCACCATCCGCGGCTTCTTCGGTGGCGACAGCAGCACCTAGCCCACCACCACCACCACCACCTCGTAGGTAACATGTACAAGTACCGCAGCCAGCGCCGTTTATTATTCTTATTCGCCGTCGTCTGTTCGCGCCTTCTTGAGGGCGGCGGGGCTTGCTGGTGTGGCAGTGGTGACGACGGCCTTGTCGGCTGATGAGGAGGAAGATGATGGTGGGGGTGGCGTCGAGGTGCGCTTGCGCTTGCTGCCCTTGGACTCGGGCGACTTGGAGAACATGCGGAAGATGTCCTCCACGCTCTCCTTCCAGCTGTCGCCCAGGCCCGTCTTCTTGAACGACTCGCTCCCCTTCTTCTTGATCTCCTCCTTCTCCCTCCGCACCTCCTCCGCCTCGTTCCTCCCGTGCGCCTCCGCCGCCTCCATCTGGTCGGCCAGCGACGTCTCCCCGGCCTCCGCCTTCGCCTTGCCTCCTGCCTCGCCCGCGTCCCCTTCTTCTCCCTCGTCCTCCGTGAACGAGCTGCGATGCCTAAAGCCCTCACGGAACGACGTTGACCGGTGCGTGTGCCTGTGTCGTGTGCGTGTGTCGTGAGCCTCGGCGAGAGCTCTGAAGTACCAAAAACGGCCGATGCGTGTGTAGCGCACGTACCGTTTGATGAGGCGCCTCTTCTTGGTGTGCCAGAGCTTGAGGGTGTGGTTGGGGCTGTGGGCCTTGCCCTGGAAGCACGTCTGGCACAGGTGGTAGTCGGGGCACGTGTCGCACTTGTAACAGTTCCCCACCACCGGCGCCACCTGCGTGTCGTGTGTCGTGTGCGTGAGAGAGAGAGAGAGAGAGAGGAAGACACGTTTGCCACTCGCACACGCACCCCACAGCCATTGCAGCGGATGGTCTCGTGGACCTCCGTTTGGTCGCCCTCCTCGCCCGCCCACTGCAGCCCCGCGGGCCTGCTCTCCAGGTCCGTGCGCGCAAAGAACTGCAGCATGTGCCGCACACCTGCGACCGCGCGCCCCAGTGTCAGTGCCTCGCGCTTGTGTGCCCGTGGCCCGGCACTTAATTGAGGGGTCGTGGCGGGGGGCGTGGTGGGCGAACCGAGTTCGGCCGTCGCGCTCAGCACCGACCCGAGGCCCTCGCGGGTCAGGATGGAGCACTCGACGTAGTCCTTGGCCCCGAGCTCGTAGGCCAGCGCCACGCCCTGTTGGTAGTCGGGGCCGGCGCCGGAGACGCGGAAGAAGTGGTCGAGGGCGTCCGCCGGGTGCCTGGTGTCGGACTTGGTGCCGACCACCAGCACGGGCAGGTCGTTGAATCGCGTGCGCACCGCCGGCAGCACCCTGTCGCGCAGCTCGTTGAACGAGCGGAAGTTCTCCAGCGAGAAGGCGGCCAGCACCACCGTCGGCCGCACGCTCTCGAACAGTTCGTTCCGCACCAGCTCGCACCGCCCCTCCACCGAAACTACACCAGACCCACACACGCGCGCGCGAGGCCGCGTGAGAATTTGAACCGAGGCATTGGGGGCGGGGGGCCATGGTGCAAGTACAGATGTCGGCCACTTCGAGCTCGACCTCGAGGGGCAGCGGGCCGAAGGTGAAGGGCGTGCCGGCCACCTCGCGCCTGTAGGCGAGCAGCGCCTCGGCCTCCACCTCCTCGTCGCGGGTGATGACCAGCTGGACGCGCGACAGCGGATTCGTCAGCACGTCCATCCCCTGGTCCAGCGACACGCACACGCCCGGGAAGAGCCTGTCGCCGCCACGCCAATCAGCCCACGCCCAAGAAGAAGAAGAAGGCGACGATGATGAAGCGCGCACGTACTTGCCCAGCGCCGAGGAGAGCGTGTGGCATCCGACGCTGCCTCCGCCGACCAGGACGGCACGAATGGCGATGCGGTCCTGCGTTGGGAAAAGAAACCACACACACACACACACACACACACACACACCACACAAGTGCAGGGCGAGTAAGGCAAAGGAGAGTGGTGGGAATGTGGTGAGGAGGGAGAGATCCGTACCGGACCCAGGCCACCGGCTGCTGTTTCGTTGCGCGACCACTTGACGACGCCACCGTAGTCATCGCCGTGGTCTCGTAACTGATGGTGGGTGCGACCAATCAAGTAATCAATCAATCGGTCGGCCGGTGGGTGAGTGAGTGGCACTGCGGCCTTGCCGCGCCCAAAAAGAGGTGAGCGCAACGAGGGGTAATGGGGTTAGTGGCCACGTACGCCACGGCTTACGCGACGAAAGGAGGCGAACTTGAGCCAGCGCTCCGTGCACCGGCTCTTGACCAGGCACTCCCACTTGTAATCGATCACCTTCTTCCTCTTCTCCTGGTGTTCACTCTCCATGGATTCTGTTGCCAGCCATGTGTCAACACGACACACATGAAACACGCACACGACACATGGCACGACCGCACGCGCCGAGATGAGGGAGATTACCCTTGAGAGTCGCGAAGTCGTGAGACGGGCGGTAGGGCAGCCACCAGCGCGAGTAGGGCGAGCTGTCGAAGAGGGGCCGCCACAGTACGTTGCCGTGGTCTGTCACCACCCCGCGCCAGCGCTGGCACACGAGCTCGGCCTTCAGCAGCTCGTGCGGCGGCAGACACTGCAACACGCCCAACAGCGTCTCGTCTGACGGTGGCGGGTCAGCCGCCAGACCATGTGTGCCAATCGAACGATCGGCCAAGTGGATTAGAAAATGAGATGCGAACCTGGCAAATCGTTGATGTTGAGAACGCTCATCGGCAATGGTCGACCGACATGGTTTATCCCTTCGGGCGACTGCATCGCTGAAGCCGTTGTGATGCAGAATTCGAGACACCAAGCTAGTGTTGAAGATTACCCAAACGTTCTCGGCCGGGAAAAGACTTTCCCGAGACTTTCCGTTGAAACGAAAAGTTTGGGAAATGTTTGGCGCACATGCGATGGCCACCCGCACACGCACACGCGCGTGTCGTGCGGCACACCACGGCACACGGCAGGGAACTAAAAGGGTGCGTTTACTAAGAGGGTTGGGCTCCTCGTGTGAACGAACCGCACACATGCGGGAGAACACGCCGACGCACACACGCACACAGGGCGTGTGGCCAAGCCTCTCAGCCAACGTTCAGCGAGCGCCGGTGCACTACTGCACGTAGCCGGATATACTCTGCTCCACGAAGAGGGCCGAGAAGCGGGACCCCAGGCACGCGCTAATGAGGTTGAGCTCCCTCGCGTTCTGGTTGATCAGGTCCTCAAGAGAAGCGTAGGCCTGTTCATGAACGAAAAAGAAGAAGACGTCAATGAAAAAGAACTTTGCCATCGATGTTTGCTTCATCATCGTCGTTCAGTGAAGAGAAGAGCGAGAGTAAGGGAAAGGGGGATACCCTGTTGTTCATGTAGAATGCAGGCTGGTTGGGATGGTGGATGATCCTCTGGTGCTGGATGGAGCCATCAGACGCGACCTTGGAGATCGTGTAGAAGCCTGGAGAAGACGTGCTGAACCTCACCAGGAAGGTGCCGACCTGACCACCACCGCCGCCACACAGACGAAGGCGTTCGATAAGAATGGAGGTTCGGGCCTCTCTCCTGAGCGCTTCTCACCAACAATGAGGGGCGGAGGGATAGTGTTCTACCTGCTTACCAGCCAGCTGGCCTTCGGCGTCCCGGGTGCTGATATCGCCGTGGAAATAGCTCTTCCTTAGCACCGAGCGCACCTGTGGAGCGCACAAAGGCGATGACGTGTGGTTAAGCAGAGCGTCGAAGCAGTGTAAGAGACGGGGGGAGAGAAAATACCCGTTCCATCAGCGGCGGAAGCTGATCAGAGAGCATGGGGCCGAACCACGAGAGGAAGTTGCCGAACCCTTCCATCGTGACCATTTCGTCGCCGTCCCTGCCCTTTTCGACTGTAGGGCGTGTCAGAATCACTCACTTCCCTTCGCCCCGGCAAAGTGTCGGTTGGTGTCTCCGATCCATGGCGTACCCAGCAGCGCATAGAGGCACTTGATGTTCAGGATGCGGGTCTGGGGATCTTCGGTGGAGGGCATGATGTTCATGAAGACTCGGAGGAAATCGGTCCACCCCACTTTGTCCTGGTTGGAGAGACGACCCGGAGGGGGAGGGGGAGAGACTGTCAGCTAACAGGGGAAGCGTAAAGGTGTCGGGGAGGAGGCCACACCTTCTTGAGGAAGTAATCCTTCCACAGCTTCCGGCCATGGTTGTCCAGGATGCCGGTGTCAACAATTATGTACTCGAGTGCCGCCACAATGGCCGGGAATGCGGGCCTGCATTGCCACAAGGAGGCAGACATCGCACACATGAGACTCGGCATCAGGCCTGAGGGAAGAAAGAAACTCGAGAAGCGGTACCGCTTGGTGGGGTCGTGGTGCCAGCAGGCTTCAATCAGCTGCTTGAGCGCTGGGTGGGTCCCCGGAGGAATGATAGGCCTCACGTGGCGATTGCAGATGGCATTCCTGAACTCTTCGTAGTTGTCAAACTCTACACGAACAGAGAAGTGGCGGCGTGAGCATGGCTCTCGGTCATAACGCAAGCGTGGAGCAGTCACTGACGAAACGAAGGAGGAGGAGAACTCGAGCAGTACCCTTGAACGGCTCTTGGCGAGTCAGGATCTCCCAGAGGACAATGCCGAAGGAATACACATCGGCCTTCTCGTTGAAGATCTCCCCCGCCATCACCTCGGGCGCCATCCACAGAGGCGTGCCCTTCGCACCCTCCACGCCATCACGGAGGTTCTCTCCCCTTTGTTTGATTTGCTGCAGGGGTGGTACGAGAACGAGGTCGCCGTCAGACGCGTGACCAGAGGCGAAGAGCGAGAGTACCAAGGAAAAGGTGAGGGGGACGCACGCTCAGGCCGAAATCGCACAACTTGATGTTATAATCGTCGCCCACCAGCAAGTTGGAGGTCTTCAAGTCACGATGAATAAATACGGGATTGGAGGAGTGCAACCAGGTCATTCCGAGCGCCGCATCCCTCGCCATTCGCATGCGCAGCACGATTGGCAATGCCGCCTATTGAAATTGGCGCGTCGGTGAAGTTGTTTTGTTTTGCATTCATGTAGGGGGTAGAGGGTTACCTTCTCATCGTGCAGCAGCGATTCGAGATCGCCTTTGTGCATCAATTCGGTGATAATGCACATGTGGCCGGGTATCGTACAGGCACCCATGTAGAGCAAGATGTTGGGGTGGAAGATGCGACTCACAATCTCCACCTCTTTTCGGAACGCATTGAGGGAGTGCTCATCAAGATCCTGTCGATGCAGCACCTTGATTGCTACCTCTTGCGAACGACAGCGACCCCTGGAGCACGAGTAAACAGTTAAAATTCTCAAATCAATTCATTAAAAGGATGAGGACATCAGCGCTGACGTACCTGTACACAGTGCCAAAGGAACCATCGCCGAGTACGCCAAGCTTTTCGACTTCGCCAGGCCCGATTTCAGGAGGCCCGCTGTGAAACATGTGTGTTCTTCCATCCTCACCCGAGGCGAGACCCTTGAGATACATCAGAAGAGAAAGGTTGGCAAGACAGACAATTAATCGAAGGTTCGGTTGTTAATTTCCCCCATTCCGTTTCTCGCATCTTTCTAAGAAAGTCCATCCTCTCCTCGATTGTGCGATGATCGCGAAGTAGCAAGGTACCGGTTGAGCTCCTTCGTTCTCTTTCCGCCTCTTCATCAAAAATTGCATGCCACACCGCTGCCCTCGTGTGCAGCGTCCTTCCTCTTCTTCGTCTCTGCGCGTTGCTGCGTGCCACGACAGACAACCCTAAAAAACGCCCAATCGCCTCCCGCTAAACGGAAATCGACCCTTCGCCCGTTCGTGGTTCTTTGCGGGCGGGACGAAGAAGACAAAGACGAAGTTGAGGGAGCCCAGGGTCAAGTCAAGGTTGTGGCTGTGTTTACAGGACGTGTTTGGTTTGACATGTGGTGTTTATATGATCCGTAGGGAGTACACTCTGATGAAGATGGAGGTGATGGGTCGCAGGTAGTAGGTGACGAAGAAGAAAAATGAAGAGGGTAGAAGGAGAGAGTTGACGCGGTGGGTGGTGACGAAGCTCATCTTTACAACACATATCCTCCTTACGAACTCCACAAAGAAGGATAGCGGGAGACTCAAGAGGAAAGACAGAAAGGAAGAACACAAGAAGAGAGAGAGAGATAGAGAAGGGAAGGAATAACCTAAGCTCAGTACTTGTCGTAGCCGCCACCACCGTAGCCGCCGCCGTAGCCGCCACCGCGCCCGCCGTACTTCTCCTCACCGCCGTAGCCGCCACCTCCGCGCTGCTGCTCGTAGCCGCCTCCGTAGCCGCCACCGCCACCGTAGCCACCGCCGTAGCCGCCACCGTAGTTGCTGCGGGCATCGTAGCCGCCGCGGGCCTCGTAGACGGGTTCTCGTTCGTGCCTATCGACACCCTCCTCGCCCAGCTTCTGGTAGTGCTCGGCGGGCTTGACGATGAAGAGGAAGAACGAAACGCCGAGCGCCCACACCATGCTGAAGACGGCGAAGACCCACCCGATGCTGGGAGCCCAAGCGTACTGGGAGTGGAGGCGGCCGAGGCTGGCGTTGGCACCGAGGAAAGCTCCGCACCAGAGACGGTTGTCGCCGACGTAGGCGGGATCGGGGCAGATGGAGCCGTCATCGCCGAGGGCCTTGGAGAATCCGAAGAAAATGACCCACGAGAGGAAGACGAACCCGACGATTACGAGCGACACGCCGAAGAGGATCCACTTGGTCTTGCCGCAGCAGACGAGATCGAACCACCGGCGGGAGTTCCTGAGCATGCATTGCCTGTTGAGCCAGCGGGGAGGGAAGGCCATAATGTGTTGCTGTGGTAGAGGCGAAAATTAATTCGAGGGGGGAGCTGATGACCGATTTGGCTGGTACTTGTCGTTTGCTCGCGCGTTGCCGTGCTGTGGGCGATACGGCTCTCGCACTCGCTTTTCTTTAGTAGCTGCGATCGAATGTGGAGGCGCTCCTTCTATCGCTCAAGCAGCAAGAAGCCAGACGAAACTGAAGCAACTCCCTGCGGTAGCGCACTTCTCCCACTTTCCCTGGTTCCCGTCCCAGCGCCGTTGGGTGTAGCGCGCCCACGGAGTCCAAACGGAGTGTGCCCTAATAATGTCGACACCTCCAAGCAAATTTCCCGCTTTCTGCTCAACGGCTCCTTGCGTTCGTCAACCCAAAAAAAAAAGTTCACCACGCTTTTTTTTGTACAAGGGGGCCTGTGGCTTACTCGTGCACCACTACATTAAAACATGTGTCGGTCAATCTCGTGCAGCATGTCGAGGTTGACGGCGTCCGCACCAAACCCTTCCTGCGGGGAGAGTGCAAAAAGAGGGTAAGCCGCACAGTTGCGAGAGGGATGAGATCTGCGGGTGACGTACAAAGGGGTCTTCCACAAACGTTTGTATGTTGCCCAATGTGACGAACATCAAACTGGATATCAACGCTGTGAAGATGCCAGCCCATAGACCGTAGTCCCGAGCAAGCGCGGCGAACTGCACAAAAGGGTGAGAAGGAGCGATGGGCCGTCGAGTCAAAAAGAGGGCAAGTACCGCTGGGCCGAATAGAATTGGGAATATGGACAGAAAGACGAACGCATAACCGCGCAGGGTAGATGGTGTTCGGTAATCGTGTATGATCTTGAGCTTCTCAAAGTCGAGCATCATAAACCGTTGATATCTGTGACGATGGCGTGTGGGAGACAGGTCAGTGTCCACAGCACGATCGGACTGGGCCAAGATGGGGTACATACTGCAAAGCACGAGAGAGCAAACTCGCCACCCAGTCATTGCGTAGTCTGAGCTCCTCTTGTTGCTGCGCACATGTGAAAGGCAACGTCAGCGCCGAGTCGCATGAAGGGGCGAGGGAATGGGACCTTCCATATCTGATCAAATAAATAGTAAATCTTTGTGAGAGAGCTCGGTTCGCCGTCGTGTTTCAAGAAAACCTTGATCTCCTCAAAGAGGTCAATCAACAACGCCCTGAAGGAAGACAATGAGCGAAACAGTGTGGATGGTGGGATGAGAGGAAACTAGTAGTACAGTACCTCATCTCCAATGCCATTCTTCCGTGATTGTTGTAATTAATGTAGATGCCGTCCTCGGCGTCTGACAGGACTTCCTCGTCCTCCGCAACGGAGGAACTCTTTTGCGTAGCCACCACAATAAGGCATAGTGCACATGGTCACTAGAAGGAGTGGCGGTGTACCTCCATGCTGGCCTCGGATGCCGTTCGCGAGAAAGTGCCGCTCGCCGTGAGTAGATCCGTGGCGTACCTGCTGTCCGTTTTGCTGTTCCTGAGCATCTTATGCACCTCCCTTTCTTGCTTGGTGTGCCGCTTTTTGCTTCGCGCTTTCGCCAGGTGCCTCGCCTCCTCGTGGTCCCTGTGCCCAGAGCAAGCAAAGGTTCAAAAAAGGCCAAACGATAACCGCGCGGACACCATCACTATCACCGGCGAATCGCCGTTGGAGGTATACGCACCACTCGCGATGGCACTGGTACAGAGCCACCGCGGCTGACTTGAGATCCGCCATGTCGATCAGCGCCTGCTCTCTGCGCTTGAACGCCCACGATATGCTGGACACCAACCCGGGTGAGTAGCTTCACCAGGGGGATGCACACCGCCAGCTCCATGCCCGCGCGGAGGTACCCAAAGGAGATGGGAAAGAAGATGCCGGTGCCGAGGAAGGCCAGGGGAAGGGCGGCCTCGAGGTCGTAGTGGTAGCAGACCACGGTCGAGATTACGGTGAGGACGATGATGCCCACGCCGCCCAGCGTGATGAGGCTGCAGAAGGACTTGATGAGGGACCAACGCATGGCCATCTGGAATAGCGCCCGGTTCACATTATCCGATTTGGTCGAGGTGTTGTAATCTTCGAGGGTCGGCTCGTGCCGGGCGATGTAGCGGTGGGGATAGGAACGCTGCAGGACAGAGTTGGCCTTTCTAACACCCTCCTTCTTCTTCGCCTTGGCATTTTTCTTCGATTTGAGGGGCGTTGCTTCCGTCGGGTCCTCCTCTTCCATCTTCTTCTCCGTCCGCCTCTGGTTTCCTTTTTATTTTCGTTTTCTGCTTTCTGTCTTTTTCTTCCTCCACTGCCTTCTGTTCGCAAGTACGGAGGAGAAACACACGCAGCACAGGAGGAACAAGGAGCAGCGACGCGATGGCCACACATCAACAAGAACAAGAGAGCTGATCCCCTCAGGGCTTAACGCTCGGTGCCGAGCGGCACTTGAAACACGCCCGTAGTAAGTCCATCTTTACGCGACTGCCGAAAACGTGTCTGCTCACCAAACAGCCACTTTCCTACTACGTGATGATCGTACACAGGGCAGTAAAAGCGGATGACCGAGTAGTACAGCAATGCTTCGACAGAACGTCGGTGCTCGCCCAGCGTAGCATTATATATTTTTTTTCATATTTATTTTTTGCAAGCAGAATCCCAGAAAAAAGGGGATTTTGTATGACGGCGCTGACACGGTGACGTTGACCTTCCTGGTAGGGGTTCGGCAAGGGAGGTCCTCGGTTCGGCAACTCGGGGACGTGTGCGGAGGCGGCGTGTTCGCATTGCTGGCAGGACTGTTCTCATCGATTCGATCCGACGATTCATTCAAGAGGAAAGAGGATCAACCGAGCCTCAGGCAAAACGATTCGCCGAAGATAGCCCCTCTCCGCCTGCAGCCCCAACGAAATCCGCAGAAAACAAGAGTCCTTGGCGAGTCGGCTTCAGATCATCGCCCCCGTTATCTACGTATCCCTTCAACGATCGGCCGCGACTCGAGTAATGAGAATGGAACAGGGGTCTCCTGCTTCAGCCACGGGCGGCAGCAGCCCCACCCGAATGGAATCAACGACTGCACTACCTCAATCACCACCGACCCAGGCGGAAGGAATGGCGCCCAAGAGCGGGGCAGAGCCTATCATCATCTGGAAGGAAGGGGCAATGGAGGTCGATACGCCGGTTTTGACACCGAATGGCACCTCGGTGCCGGGGAAGATGGAACGACCCAGAGCCCAAGCACGCAGAAGGGGAACATTCATCTTCGAGGACACGACCCCGCGCAGCGAATTCGAGGAATTTGAGGTAATCACGGCAACCGAACCCCGATTTACGGATGTCGCGAGCAAGATCGAGGGCTTCCGCATCCCGCTCCAGCCCCACAGGCCACTCGGAAGCCCTCTGTCCTCTTCCTCATCTTCGATCCTCATCTCTGCCGAAGAGCTGGCATCCGATCTCAATGGAGCGACGAAACTTGTCGAAATGAAATGCTTCATCTGCGGCGCCTCTCTGCAGCTGGTACGTTTTTACCCAAATCTTGCAATCTTGCAATCTTGCATTTTCATGTTCTTGAGTTCTCATCTCTTCACTTCGCCACAGCCCTCGTACGCGGCGTTGCAGAAGAAGTGTCATCTCAAATGCTCGAATTGTGAAACTGGGGAAACCCACGCGAAGAACTGGTACGACACTTGCTTCTGATGCACCCTCTACGCCCTGAGGCTGACACTTGCGTGTTGGTAGGATGGACATCATCTTGACGGCACTCTACAACCTGGAGATTCTCCACCAGCGGCAGTACTTTCACTGCAAGTCAGAGATCTGCGCGTTCATCGACCACCACTGGTCCTCAATCTGTCCCGAGCGCGCCCGTTCGTCCTCCTTTGCTCCTCTCCCTTGTTGTTGGTGCTCTCGCTCAACTTTCATCCTCAACCATCCCACCTCTGTACAGGCACGCCGACTTGGGGCAACACAGTCATGTCCCAGATATCCACACACCCCGAGCTCTTTCAGTCGCACCAGAGAGGTACCTAGTGGCCGCAACGTGCCGCTTAGCATTGCTTTCCCTTACCTTACTGGGTCGTTGTCGCGCACAGGGTCGGGTTACTGGGCTCTGAAGCGCTCAAGCCCGCTGGACAAGGAGGCGTCGAAGAGCAAGGAGGCCGAGGGGGAGAAGGACGTGCGAGGCGACAAGAGAGCCGAAAACAAAAACAAACGAAGGTCCGACTTGAAGGTACTGGGCGAAGAGGACGAGGAGAGCCAAGAGTACTTCATCGAGGAGATCCTGAGCAAGCGAATACGGAAGGTAACCCTGGACTGATAAGCCTTTCTGGCAGGCCTTTATCATCATCTAACTTTGTCCTTCTCGGACGGTTAAACGTGACAGGGGAGTGTGGAGTACTTCGTCAAGTGGGAAGGGCTGGCCGACGTCGAGAACTCGTGGGAGAAGGCGCAGGATATTGAGTGCTCGGAACTCGTGCAGGACTTTGAGAGCGAGGCGCGGAAGAACCCCCTGTGGAAGGAGGGCTCCGGGCTCTGCTTGAAGCGGAAACGAGAGGAGTTGGACGAAAAGAGCGAGAAGAAGGCGCGGCGGCTGTCCAAAAAGCAAACGCGGATCCCCGTCAGCCAGTGGTGCCACCAATGCCTCCGACACAAGCCCGTCATCATGTGTTGCGATGGAGTTGCGAGGTACCTCGCTTTCTCTCATTGTTCCTCTTCCTCCGTCGGAGCCGGTGGTGGTCCTAAGCGATGTGTGGGTTCTTCTCCTCTTCGCGCTGTGCAGTGGCAAGTGCGGGATGCAATACTGCGAGAGGTGTCTGGAGAAGCACTATGACGAAGAGATCGTTGTACTTCAAAAGGCCAAGGGGGAGTGGTTGTGCCCCCGCTGTCGAGGAATCTGCTGCTGTGCCGCCTGCGATCCCGAGAAGAGCCAAGCCAAGGTAGACCCCTGCCCTGCGATGTCGCTGGAGAGAGCTGTGCTGACGTGTCTCGGGTTTGTGTTCGTTCATTCAGCAACGACCGGAGGGCAAGGCGAAGAGAGGCGAGAAGGAGCCCGTCATCTCGCGCATCATTGCTCGGTGCAAGATCGAGGGCACGAACGAGTGGGAGTACCTCGTGCACTACAAGGGTCGTGCCGAGTCGGAGAATCGTTGGGTGCGGTCTTCCCAAATGGACCTCCCGCCCCACCTCAAGAAGCGCTACCGCAATACGCTCAAGATGCGCGTCACCAAGAAGAACATCAGAGAACCCCCCACGCCCGAGGTTCGTTGCCTCTCCTCCTCCACGCCCTCACTCGGCATTCACCGGTTACTAACCGTTTAACATTTTCTCCCCCTTTCTCCCCACCACTCTCCAGCCGAGGCAGAGCCACAGCAAGACCGGAACGCCAGGCGGACGCACGCGCACGCCCAAGGGACTGCGCACCAGCGATTTTGACATCTCGCGCGTTGTGTTCGACGATCAAGTACACCGGATCTTCGTCCCCGAGAAGCCCGAGGTCGCGACTCCCGCCTGGCGCGTCGTGACGGACTCGCCCGTACCCAACGGCGCTGCGGCCCTCTACGGCGAGAAGCGGGAGTCCAACGGGGATTCCATCGCCACCAGTACGCCACCCTCGTCTTCTCTCCCCAATGCCGAGTTTGCTAATTATTGACACGCGCTCTCATTTCTGCTTCTTCCCCAAGTCCAAGGACTGGCTGGTGTGGTGGAGATCGATGACGCCCTAGCGTCGCTGCGCGACTTGGACGAAGGCTCGAGCAGCGAGGACACGTCCGACGAGGCCTTCATGCGCAGGTACGCCTCTCACGAACGCATCTGTCGCGTTCGTTCTCTTTCTTTCTTTCTTTATGTCTCTGTGTCTCACCACGCCGTTCGCGACATGGCAGGCATTCTCGCTACGAGACGGTGTACAATGCTTCGGAGCCCAAGGCTAGGAGGCGCGGAAGCATGACGAGCCGGAAGAGCTCGACCGGAAACAAGAAGGGCGGCGGCAGGAGGGAGGGGGACGAACAGCAGAGCTCCACACCGACGCTGAGGCAGCCGCGCGACAGGCGAAACTCGCGGCTGGGCGTCGAGCGGCGACGGAGCGACAGCCAGCTGGTGCACTACGGCAGCGACGACCTGGCCATCCCCGACGTGATGCGGGTCGACCTGCAGGACGAAACTTCCTCGGCCTCGCTGGACCAGATGGACGTCGTTTCCACCGCCGCCTCCTCCTCGGCGGAGGCCGTCTCCACTTCCTCTTCCGCCTCCTCTGCCTCTGTCCCGCCAACGCCCACTCCGGCCACGCCCCTCACGGAGATCTCGGCCACGTAGGGCCGCCCCCTCAGCTACACACAACAATAAACACCACCCCCAAGTGGCTGATCATCAACGGTTCCGGTCGCGAGAGTTCGTTTTTGTGCTGCCAAGAAGTATTCTTTTCATGTCCACCTTGCGCGTTGCGACTGCACCTCTACATGTTGAAGTAGCTGCTGTGCAGAAGTTCGTCGATGCTGTGGTGGATCTCCTCCACCTCCTGTTTATCCTCCCACTCGTTCTGCGCACATGAACACACGCAGATTGCAGTGTAAGAACAAACCAAACGCAACTCTCTTGGCGGGCGTGGGTACGTTGGGGTCATCGAGCGCGGCCTTCAGGAGCTTGAAGTAGTCCATGGCCCTGGACAAGGCGTACCGCTTGACCTGATGGTGCAATCGCAGTGGGTCAGCATACACG
>CACVKS010002451.1:0-16254 GCA_902749335.1 Acanthamoeba triangularis
CGAGGTGGTCAGGTCTGGCGATCTGCCCAACGATGCCAAGATCATCGCGCAGATCCTCAAATCGATGGGAATCGACGAGGTCGAGGGCCGGGTCATCCCGCAGCTGCTCGAGTTCATGCACCGCTACGTGCGCGAGGTGCTCGAGGACGCCGCCATCTACGCCAACCACGCCGGCAAGGCGCCCGTGCTCGACCTCGACGACGTCCGGCTGGCCATCCAGTCGCGCGTCAACTACTCCTTCACCCAGCCACCACCGCGCGAGTTCCTCATCGAGCTCGCCCACACCAAGAACGTCGTCCCGCTGCCCTTCCCTCCACTTCGCTCGCTCCTGCCGTCCCCCTCCACTTCTTCTTCTTCTTCTTCATTATCGTCTCCCTTCTCTTTCCCTTCGCCGCCGCCGACGATGTCCGCCGTCGTGCTGCCGCCGCCGCAGTTCCGGGTGAAGCCGCTCAAGTGGGACTGGCCACAGAGCCGCTCGGACTCGACGACGCCTGGCTCCTCTTCATCTCCATCTCCATCATCAGTCTCGACGTCTTCCTCCTCTTCTACATCTTCATCATCTTCCTCGTCCTCAGCGCCCGTTCTGTCTTCTTCTTCGCCTTCCAGCGACACACCAGCTTCTTCCTCCTCTTCCTCTTCATCCCCATCCTCTTCTTCCTCTTCGCCCAGTTCCTAAAGCAGCAGTTCTTCCTCCTCTTCCTCTACCCCCCCTACCATCTGCTTGTATTTTGGTCATGTGATCACCTTTGCCTGTGTAGATAGATACCCCGTGTGACCACACTGCCCCCTTTCTCATTGGCCAATGCTGATGACAAGATAACAAGATAAAAAAAACACCCATACAGGTGGCACATCAGTCAGCCGGTCAGTCCCGGCTCAGCGCGTCGTTGGCCGCATCTGCACAGACCACCATCAACACCCACCATAATTAATCATGGAGGACCTCTCGGCCAGGGGGTGGGTGGCGCGGCGTACTCTGTTCGGCGCTGGCCCGGGTGTAGCCGCTGCCCTTGCCCTTGAGCCGGCCATGGACCGTGACCCCCACCACGAACTTGCGCATGTGCGGCGGTCCCGTCTCGCTCAGCACCCTGCCCGACCCATTGACGGTGAGGCGAGGGAAGGCAGTAGAAGGGAAGGGGAGCGCAGGCGTACGTGTAGGTGGGGGGAGCTGATCGATGGCGCTGGGAGAGGCGGGACTTGGGGTCGAGGTACTGCCGGGTGGCGAGCATGTCCTCGAGACGGGGGAGGAACACCACGCGCACGAACGCCTCCACCACCCCCAGGCCCTTCTCCAGGAACAGTGCGCCAATGAACGCTGCACGCAACGCACGACACAGGCGTGTTGGGGTGAGAAGAGGGGTTAAGTGGAGGGAAATGGTTGGGGGCGTGGGTACCCTCGACGCAGTCGGCGATCATGCTGTCGGTGACGCTGGTCTGCTCGTTGGTGCTCGGCAGGTAGCGGATGAAGGGTCCGAAGCCCAGGTCCTTTCCGATGCGCCCCAGCACTTGGTTGTTCACCAGCGCGATCCGGTATTGCTGCCCGCACGACGCACACACCCACACGCAACACACACGCATTGTTGGCATTCCGCACGAGAAGGCCAAAGTGAGCGGCGAGCGATCGCGACATCAGCGGAGGAGCGGGGTCTACCGTGAGTTGGCCCTCGTTTTGGTCGGGGTAGTGGGCGTAGAGGCAGGAGGTCACGACGTACTGCAGCACGGCGTCGCCCAAGAACTCGAGGCGCTGGCTGGTGCCCAGCTTGAGCGTGTCGCAGTCGTCGGTCAGAGACGAGTGCGTGAAGGCCTGGACTCACGTCACCAAATAAAGAAATGCAATAGTAAATAAATAAATAAATAAATGGTGAATAATAAATGCAATCAATTACAAAAGGAAAATTTATTTATTTATTTTTAATTCTACAATTTAATTAAAAACAAAGAAAGAAATAAAGCGAAGAAATAAAGAGTTGAGGGCTGGGCTGACCTGCACGAGTAGTCGAATGTGATTGAACTCGATGCCAGTTTGCCCCTCGAGCTTGGTAAAGCCCTTCATGATGGGCGACGTCTCAATGAGGTGGCGATCCGATGGTCCTTCCTGTTGCACGGGCGCGTGTCGTGTGAGATCGTCTGTGCCGCCGTGCCACGTGAGGTGCCAAAGGCGGGGCACGCTGCGGTCAGCGCAAGTACCTGTAGCGGATGGACGCAAGGCTGGAGCCACATGCGGCGGAGGTCGGCCTCGGACTCCGAAAACAGACAGCCGGCGAAGAACTCGCGGCACGCCTCCAGGCCCTGGTCGAGATACAGCGCTCCTGTTGCAGCACGTTCCGCCAATCAGTCGACACACGACGCGACCAACGACACGACACGACACAACACAGCGAACCAACGAGCGCCTCGAAGGAGTCGGCGAGCATGTTCCGCCTGCCTTCTTTGCCGCTCTGGGTCAGCTCCGCCACGTCGGCGTAGCACAGCAGTTCGTCGAGGTGTAGCACCCGGGCGAGGTACGCCAGAAACCGGTTGTTGACGAGCCCCGACCGGTACTGCGTGAGCGGTCCCTCGTCGTGCTGGGGCAACTGTGTCGACACAAAGAGAGACCGTCAGTGCGTGTGCGGTAGTGCGTGGGTCGTGTGTCGTGTGCGGTGGTGACCTGGGCAAAGAGGTGAGCGCTGCAGATGAATTCGAGGACGGCATCGCCCAGGTACTCGAGGCGCTGGTTGTGTTCGATGGGGCTGTACTGGATGACGCTGCCGAAGTGCGCCTCGCCCTCGCCCACAGGGGCAACGGCGTTGCCCGCTCCGGGCGACGCACTACGCCGGTGCGCGCCTTCCTCCCGGCGGCGACGGCGACGGCTTCGGCCCACTCGGCTCGTGACCGTATGGAGCACGTGCCCGACCCCGCCGCCATTCACGAACTGCGCATATGACGAATGCGTGATCGCCTGAACACGCGTGTGTCGTGTCGTGTCGTGTCGTGTCGTGTCGTGTCGTGTCGTGTCGTGTCGTGTCGTGTCGTGTCGTGTCGTGTCGTGTCGTGTCGTGTGCAAGAAGGCGACCAGTTAGAAATGGTAAGAGTGAGAGCCGCGCCCTCAAGGGGGAGGGGGGATAGGTGCCTTCTTGAGGAGTTCTTTGTCGCTGAAGGGTGCGGGCAAGATCAGTTCAAACGCGCTCAGCGAAGCCGAGAACCTGATGTGGTGAACCACGCCCGGCATAAGGGAGCCCACCTGGCCAGTCGGCCCAGTGGGGCGTGAGCGATCACGCACGATCAGGGACACAACACACGCACGCGGACATGACACGCGTGTGCGCACTTACGTGACACATGTGGGCGGTAAGTGGTGTCCAGTCGCAGAGTTCGGGGACGAGGCGGACAAGGGACGCGGCGTGGCCCTCGGGCGGCTGCTTCTGCCATTTCCCGCGGCGCAAGTGGAAGCCCGTGGGCGGATGGACGTCGAGTGCGATTGCCGCAGGGGCCGACTGCGCGTTCCTCTTGTCTCTGGATGTTAAAGACGACAATGTTATCATAGTGAGACAGGCGCGCAGCACAGGCACACGCACACGCACACACGGACACCGCCGACGGCGTACCGATATCGTTTGGAGTCTGCGCGCACGGTAATATGTGGAGCGGAGTCTGTGTAGGTCTGGTAATGGTGGATGAGCGGCTGGTCGTCCGTCACCGAGACGCCCAGCTCTTCGTCCCAGTGTCGTCGATAGGAAAGCCGCTGCTCGCGCACGACATGAACATGTTAGCATACTGTGAATATGTCGACATTGCCAGTGTAGTGTAATCTATCAAATGTGAGCTTCGGATCGCTGATCGGCGGCGTACCCCTTTGGTGGGCGAGCTGAATCGAATGGCGGGCGATTCGGAGAAGTCGACATCGTCGGCGCGGAACGCGGTGCCATCGACCACCAGGAGTATGTGGTCCACCAGCCGCTCGCTGATCGCCTCCTCCCTGCAATCGGCCGCATTCATCACATTCCACACATTGTAGTCATATTAGTGTAGCGTGAGAAGGCGGAAAGGCAGCGAGTGGGGCGCACCCGACCTCCCACTGCGGCTGGACATGCTCCGTATGAGCTCGAGCGCGCTCACCCGGCTCTCGGTGATACATCGCCGCAGGCTGGCGGCGCTCATCAACCGCGCCGGTGGGTCGACGGCCACAAACCGCGGGAAGAGGTGGAATCGCCGGCAGCAGCCCGCGGCCATGTAGTCGAGAAAGCCATCGAGCTGCAGGACCGAACCGAAGAAGAAGGCGTGGAACCAGTCGAGCGCTTCGATCCCGTCATCTTCGTCGTCGCCGCCGCCGCCGCGCAGCAGTCGATCAGGGTCAAACCCGTCGGTCTCGGCCTCCGGCTCGAGGTGCACGTAGTGGTATTCGCTGCCGCTGTCCTGGAGGAGCAGCCGCGGCAGCGCGCGGAGCTCGATGGGCTCGTGCGACAGCAGCGTGAAGCCGTCGAACGTGTAGCTGCGCGCGCCGGCGTCGCCGCGTCGATCCACCAGCACGGTCGGCTTGCCGCCCGCTTCGCCGCTGACTGGTGGCGCAGAGACTGGTCTGACGACGATGCGGTAGGCGTGCAGGCGCGGCCGGGCATGGCAGCACCTGGGGACATGGGGCGGCTCGTGCGGGAACGCGTAGCGCTCGGTGGCGGCGGCGGACGGCTCGGAGCGGCTGCGAGGCTGCGGGCCGTCGCGTGTACGATGATGGCTTGCGTCCTGCATTTGGCGCCAGTCGCGCCGGACGGCATCAACCGATCGTGACGATGTAGGAGAAGAGGAGGAGGAGGATAAGGATGAAAGTGGTGTGTAACGTGATGAAGAAGAGGACGAAGAGGAAGTAGAACTGGACGAGCGTGAGGTGGAGGAGGAGTGGCGCCGCTTCCAGTCGTGGTGGTCGTAGTCGCTCTCATACCTGCGGCCGGCACCGTGCCTGCGTGTGTCGCTGTCCCACGCCCTGTCGCACCCACGCCCAGGGTCTACCGCACCTCGCGCCGTCGAATCTGGGTGAGATGAATCATTATCCCGTCTCCGATGGTGCGACCGGTCGCCCGAACTGTTGGCTCCCTGGTCTGGTGGCTGCACGTCTCGCAGCTCGTCCCAGTGCCGTTTGCTCATCGTTTCAGTCCGTCCTGTGTGACTGTTTTATATATATATATATTATTTTATTTATGTTTTATGGCTTTGTATTTTAATTTTCCTTTTGATTTTTGCATTTCGCGAAAAGGWGGCGAAAATGCRCGTGCCAATGGCCGAAGRGCGTAACGGACTTTCCTTGGCGCCGAATCAAAACATTTTTACTTTTTTCCCGCGTCCGCTCCGCTTCGCCCCCTTTCGGATCCCTGCTTCCCATCCCCTCCACCCCTCCCATCTTCGCTCGATCTTCGGCTCTCTACCGACTACTCCGTCCTCCCCCACTCGATCTACTCCTCCTTCAACTTTCATTCATCCCATCTACCTCTTCTGTTATCAACTTCAAAACAAAATGATCAACGAGTACTGCCCCCTACCCCCTTCTCKYGAACATCGTGATCTTTCTGTCTCCTCTGTCTATCCTTTTCTGCATACACTTCCCTCCTATCCATTGCCTCTCTTCCATCGCKCTCCCACCYCGTTGATTTCTGCCTTCTGCCGATCTTATTCCTTTCTCCCTTTCCTCATCAAAGCTTCTCTGGCGACCTTTCTCAAAACAAAAGAACTCAGGACCAGTTCAACTACGATGGAAGCGCCGAGCAGAGCCTGCGGAAGAAGSCCAAGTCGGATCCGCCCTCGGGTCCCTCGTCGGTTCTCCATGTGCGCAATCTCCCGATGGACTGTACCGAGCAGGAGCTGGTGACGATCGCCTGCCCGTTCGGCCGCGTCGAGAAGGTGCTGCTGCTCAAGGGCAAGACCCAGGGCTTCGTGCAGATGCAGGACGTGCAGAGCGCGAGCGCGCTGGTCCAGTGCTACTCGCAGGCGCAGGTCAACATCCGCGGCAAGCCGGTCTACTTCCAGTACTCGCAGCATCAGGCGGTGAACACGGCCACTGGCGATGAGCAATCGAATCACATCCTGCTCGTGACGGTGACCAATCTCGTCTATCCRGTCACGATCGACATCCTCCACCAGGTCTTCTCGAAGTACGGCGCCATCCACAAGATCGTCATCTTCTCGAAGAAGGGCTTCCAGGCCCTCATCCAGATGGGCGACAAGAATCAGGCCCAGGCGGCCAAGCAGGCYCTCGACGGSCAGAACATCTACAGCGGCTGCTGCACCCTCCGCATCCAGTACTCCAACCTGCCCTCGCTCAAYGTCAAGTACAACAACGACAAGAGCCGAGACTTCACCAACAACAACCTGCCCTCGGGTGATGCCGCCGGCCCTGCCGTCGGCCAATTCGGCGGTGCCCTCAACCCCCTCGGCCTCGGCCTCTTCCCCGACGCCTCCTACGGCGGCTACCACGTCAGCCCCGCCGCATTCGGCTACGGYCAGAAGCAGRGCGCCGTCGGAATGGCGATGGGCATGGGTCCGTCGGTGCTCATCGTYAACGGCCTCGAGGCCGARCGCGTKACGCCCGAYGTCCTCTTCACCCTCTTCGGCGTCTACGGCGATGTCCTCCGAGTCAAGATTTTGTACAACAAGACCGACACGGCCCTCGTCCAGTTCGCCACRCCCCAGCAGGCCGAGACTGCGCTGGCCAATCTCAACCAGGCCCCCCTCTTCGGCCGCACGCTCACGATCAACTTCTCCAAGCACAACACGATCGCGATGCCGCGCGAGGGCACCGAGGGCGCTCACCTCACGAAAGACTACACCGGCTCGCCTCTCCATCGCTTCAAGGTTGCCGGCAGCAAGAACTTCCAGCACATCTTCCCTCCCGGCTCCGTTCTCCACGTCTCCAACATCCCCGCCTCCGCCTCCGAGGAGGACATCAAGAATCTTTTTGCTCAATACGGTCGCGTCCTCTCTTTCAGATTCTTCGCGTACGCTCCCCCCCCCTTCTTCTAGCCTTTTATTTATTTTAATCATTTATCTTCATTTATTTATTTTAATTTGTTGTCTTCATTCATTAGTTTTCCATTCTCACACCATCTTTCTATCTTTTTACCGAGCAGTAAGGACAGGCGTATGGGTCACGTCGAGATGGCCTCCACGACGGAGGGTATTGAGGCGCTGCTCTACACGCACAACGCCCAGCTCCACGACCACCACCTGCGCGTGACCTTCTCCAAGGGCTCGCAGCACGCTCCAGCTCCCGGCGCCGGCGCCTCCTCGATGGGATTCGCCCAGGGCTTCGCTGGGTACCAGTAAGCGCGAGCAGCAAGTGTGAATATTCAACAACCTACCACCCTGTAACTTCGTTCCTCTTCGCTCGATCAGCGTCCTCCTCATCACCACTGCTACTGCTACCCCCCATAACTCTTTCTGGCTATTCTGTTCCCTTCTCCCACATCTACCTTCACCACCACCCCTCCTCCTCTACAATAAAGCAACCCCTACGTACTACAAGGCTCAGACCTGTTCGTCTTTCTCGGCGCGTGTGGGTTGCGCCGACAGGGCTTTCTCGAATCTTCGGCGCTGGCTTGACCAATGGTGATTTGCCTGGGATCCAATAAAGATAAACCGAGACAGCTCTCTTAGTTCTTTTAAGACAAACTGTGAATGGAGTACACGTACGAGGAGCGGGTCCATGAGGGTGAGCGCGAGGTGCAGGACAAGCTGGGAGTCCTCGAGGCCCAAGTCGCCGTAAGTTCTTCCACCCCAATTCAATTATAAAATAAATAATGACATGCGCCTCATATAACTTGTAAACTGGTGTGCCGCCAGATGACGAGGGTAATGCGCCCCTACATGCCACTTCAACATCGCCTCTTCTTTCAGGAGTGCCTCGCCTGTCTCTTTGTCGGTGCGTCTTGAGTTCTGGTGCTTGCAGTGACTTTCTTTAGAGTACTCAACACCACGTGCAGGCTCGGTGGACCGCCAAGGGCAGGTGTGGGCGTCCGTGCTGCCCGGCCTGCCGGGCTTCRTCGAGTCGCCCACGGACAAGAGCCTCCATGTGCGCACGCCCGTGCCGCCGCACGACCCGCTGATCGCCGGCGGCGGCCTCCAGCTCGGCGCGCCCATCGGGCTGCTGGGCATGCAGCTCGACACACGGCGGCGCAACCGAGCCAACGGCAAGGTCGCACGCGTGCACGACGGCGGCCGCGGCGGCTTCGACTTTGCGCTCGACATCTCGTTCGGCAACTGTCCCAAGGTATGGGCCTCTGCCAGCTTGAGGCCGTGCATTCCTCGAATTCCTAATCTGACCACCCGCTCGCGCAGTACATTCAAACGCGGGCGGTGGAGTTCACGGAGGACGCGGGGGAGAGGCTGGGGCGGGAGTGCGAGGTGGTCGAGACGGAGGGAGTGCTCAGCCCCGAGATGCGCGCCTACGTCGAGCGCTCCGACACCTTCTTTGTGGCCAGGTACCTCATCATCTTCAACTTCCGCTGCATGAAGACTCTTTCTCACCATCCGTGCGCGTGTGCGGTCGTGGGTGTGTGCCGTGTGTCGTGTGTTGCAGTTGTTTTCTGAAGGATCCGAATCACCCGGCCCACGGCGTCGACGTGTCGCACCGCGGCGTCGAACCCGGCGCCATCCACTTCCGGGGCGAGGGCGATGATGCGAGCGCGACCACCTTGGTGTGGCCCGACTACGTCGGCAATTTCCTGTTCAACACGCTGGGCAACCTGGTCAAGGACCCCCGGTGCGGCCTCCTCTTCATCGACTTCGGGCCGAGCGGCGACGTGCTGCAGCTGACGGGCCGCGCGACGGTCGAGTGGGACGTGCGCGAGGTGCCCGGAGCGCACCGCAGCGTGGCCTTCACGGTCCAGCGTGCGCGGCTGGTGCGTGGCGCGCTCTCCATGCTGCACACCACCTTTCTCGAGCGGTCGCCTTTTCTCCCTGCCGCCACCAGTGCGTCTCCTCCACTCGCACGCACCACCGCGCATCACCGCACACCCACTACTACCGCACACGCACCACCGCACACGCACTAAAGTAAGCACACACAACAGTGCGTGCGGGAGTGGATTTCTCGACGGGCTTGAGCGGGTATGAGGTCACGATTGTAAAGAAGAAGCGTGAGACGCACGACACGATGACGCTGGTGCTCGACTCCAACATTCCGCTCACCACCACGCAGAAGCCGGGCCAGTACGGCACCTTCCTGATCGACCTCCCCAGCGACGACGCGTCGTCATCATCGGATCAGACCACGACCCTGTCGCGGACATGGACGCTCTCGTCAGCGCCACACTCGCCCAGCGAGTACCAGGTGGCCATCACCGTCAAGCGACAGCCCGGGGGCAAGGCCTCGGCCTGGCTCCACGACGCCAGCGTCGGCGACTCCCTCCGGCTGGTCAATGTGAGCGGCGACTTCCACCTCCCTCCGACTGCACCCGGCGCCGAGGCAGCTCACCACCGGCTGCTCTTCGTGGCCGGCGGCGTCGGTGTGACCCCGCTCATGTCCATGCTGCGCGGGCTAGTCCACCGCGGGCCGGCCGCGGTCGACGTGGTCTTCCTCTACAGCGTCAGGACAACCGACGACTTCATCTTCGGCGACGAGCTGGTGGCGCTCGCCTCGACACTGCCCGGCCTGGCGCTGCACGTCACCATCACCCAGAGCGAGGCCGAGGCCGATCAGGTGGAGCTGCCCCGGCGGGGCGTAGTGTCGGTGCGCCGGGGCCGGTGGACGGCCGAGGCCATCCGCGAGTGCGTGCCGGACCTGGCCGAACGCGCGGCCTACGTGTGCGGCCCCGACGCCTTCATGACCCACATCACCACTCTGCTCAAGGACCAACTCCACTCCCCGGCGCCCGTCCACACCGAGAGCTTCACCTACTGAGCCACCACCGCACACGTACGCGCGTGTCGTGTGTCGTGTCGCCTGTAAACAGAAAAACCTGTGGAGAAAATAAAATAAAATAAAATACAGAGCCTTAAGGGAAAATGTTTTTCCTCTTAATTTCCAAGACTAGCAATTAATTTCCTCAACATGACGTGGGAGGTGGTGCGGCAGGCTGGCGTGGTGGTGGATGGCGAACACTTCATCCTCCAGCACACCGCACGCAGGAAGGGCCAAGGTAAAATTCACACGGAAGTGAACCAAAGTAATCGAATATGTAAACGTAGAGGGAGGCCAAGAATACCAATAACCCAATCTTTGGTGGCGCGCCAAAGAGCAAAGCGTGGGCGTGGTGGTGAGCGATCAGGCGCTGTACGAGGTGGCCGATGATGCAGCTTCAGGTGCGCCACCCGAGGTGCGACGCTGGGACTTCAGGGAGATCCATTCCGTCCACAAGCTGGAGAAGAACCTCGTCCGCGTCTTCCTGATCAGCGTGTCCTCCCACGGCAAAGCCTCCAAAGAGAAGGTGTGTGCGGTGTGTGCGGTGTGTGCGGTGTGTGCGGTGTGTGCGGTGTGCTCACAACGTCTCGGTGCTGTCGGTTGCAGGTGAAGGGCTGGGGCGCGGGCGAGACGGCGTCGAACTTCCTGATCCCGAGGGACTTCATCTGCCCCACGACCGACGAGAAGGACGAGCTCTTCTCCGTGCTGCGCACCAAGCTGGTCGACACATGGCAAGCCCACCTCGAATGTATGTGGGCACTCACTTCACTCACTCATCGCACGCCATTATTGTAGGGCACCACTGAGACTCACTGGACTGACCGGCCTCGCCTTGCCCCACTCACTGCGCAGGCGAGACCGAGAGCATTCCGCCGACCGAGTACTACCAGAACCACCTGTTCCTGACCAAGCGCAACCGGAAGGGCAAGCTCCAGATCCGCTTCGTCGTGCTGACCGACAAGAAGATGTACAACTTCGAGGCACGCGTGGTCGGCCGACGGATAGAACCTCAGAAGTGCAAGGTCTCCTCTCCTCCTGGCGTGTGGCGTGTGGCGTGTGGCGTGTGGCGTGTGGCGTGTGGGTGGCGTGTGGCGTGTGGCGTGTGGCGTGTGGCGTGTGGCGTGTGGCGTGTTGGGGACTCATAGCTGGTGCGTGCGATTGTGTAGTGGGCGTTCCCGATATCGGATCTGCAGCGGGTGACCACCTACGCGGACGACCCGCAGGCCTTCTCCATCACTGTCGACACTAAGTCCGCCGAGCGCAAGCAGGTCAAGAGCTCCGTCACCTACCTGGTCGACAACAAGCACGAGCGGGCCCTCTTGTACCCTTGCCCTACCCCCACACCAGCCCCGTGGCGGTCGTGTCGGCCACTTTCTCACGCTTCGCCGCATCCGCGAGGTGCGGCGGCTGTACTTCCAGGCGAAGGGAACGGAGCTCGAGCAGGAGGAGACCACCAGCAAACCGCCCAAAAAGCACGTTCGCCACCCCCCAAGCTTAATTGGTGGTTGTCTTCTTCTGACGGTACCTCAACACAGGGACAAGAAGTAGTGAGGAATCTGAGGCTTGTGGTGGTGGTCGGACCCAATGGGTGTGCTAGCGCTACCGCTCGTTGATTGGAGCGGAGTCGGGCATTTGTTTTGACCGGGCGCCCAATCCCTTTGTGACAACATATGCTTTTCCTTTTGCCAACAAGTCGACCATTTTGACAATTGGGTGCGGGGTGGCCCGGGGTGTCTGTCAAGGCTTCAGGCCTGTAGCTTCATCTAAGCCCCGCAGACAAGCGACCATTTATATCTGGCAACTCACACCACTCTCCATCATTCACAACAACAAACCACAAACCACGACCAACAGATCCACCAACGCTTGACCCCATGTCTCTGCTCCACCGCACATCGCTGGGCCTGATGACCCTCGCGCTGCTCTTCCTCTTGAGCCTCACCTTCGTCAGCGGCCACCGGGCATCGGGCCCGATGGTTGCCCGCTACATTCCCAGCTGCAAGCGGGCCACCAGCGCCTGCCTGCTCCAGCCCGAGGAAACGGAGGGTCCCTACTACTGGGACTCCACCACCGTGCGCTCCAACATCACGTATGCACTCACCCACTCTAGCATTCCACTCTCGTGTCGCCACAACTCACGCGCGTGTCGTGTCGTGTTGTGTGTCGCGTGTTGTGTGCGAGTAGCGAAGGGAAGGCAGGTGTGCCACTGACCTTGAAGCTGACGGTGGTGAACGTAGACGACTGCGAACCGATCTACAACGCCTCGATCTCGCTGTGGCACTGCGATGCCCTCGGGATGTACAGCCACTACACGGCCGCGGGTGCTGGCGGCCTCTCCGACCCGTCGCCGGCCAAGGACAACACCACCTTCCTCCGCGGCATCCAGTTCACCGACACCGACGGCCTCGCCACGTTCCTCACCATCTTCCCGGGTCACTACGTGAGCCGCGACACCCACATCCACCTCAAGGTCCACATCAACGGCACCACGGTCCACACGGGCCAGCTGTTCTTCAACGAGTCGCTCAACGACGCCGTCAACGCGCTGTCGCCCTACAACACCAACCCGGACACGCGCACGCAGCTGGACCAGGACTCGGTCTACACCGGGACCGAAAACGCGTCGTACGGCCTGCTCACCGACGTCCAGTTCGTCGATGGCGGGTCGTACTCGGGCGGCCTGGTGGCCGCGCTCGCGCTCGGCGTCAGCAGTAGCTCATCATCGGCTTCGCCGTCGCCCAGTCCGGTTGGCCAGGGCAACAGCGACGTCAGCAGTAGCTCGCGGCTGGCCGTGCCCTTGCCGCTCGTGAAATCTGTAGTCTTGTAAAGATGTAAATGGCACCACCAGCAAAATAAAAATAAAAAAAATATTAATTGGTAATTATTATTAATAAAATATAAAGAGAAGGAACGCGAGAAGCCGACTGATGTTCACTTGCGCCGGTGTACGGTCATCTGCACCCCGTACCGCGCCTTGAGTGTCGTGGCCTGTGCGGAGACATGAGGGCGTGAGCGAACTTGATTATGACCAGAAACAAAGAGGATGATGAACGAGGGAAAGGCACCATTTCCATCTCTACCGGGTGACTGTCCACCAAACGTAGTTCGTACTTCTGGAGGATCATGCTGGTGACTGGACGTGGGAGTGGTGGTGATGGTTGCGTGAGTGAAGGGTGGAGCTTAAGAGTCAGCATGGTGAGCGCGTGGATCGCACCTGTCTTGATTTCCTTGCGGGCCAGATCTTCGCCGATGCAAGCGCGGGGGCCGATGCCGAACGAGAAGAAGGCGCCCTTGCTGCCATCGGTCCACTCCTTCCGCTCGGGGTCAAACACCTCTTTTTTTACGTGTGGTCAGTTTTGTATTGGGCGCACGCATCGCTGCACGGGGTGGAAGGGAGGTGGTTGGTTGCTGTGAGAAAGCAGGAGTACCGGGGTCAGACCACCCGTTGGCCGGAGACATGCCGGCGCTGTAGAGGCTCAGGCCCACCTTGGTGCCCTTGGCGAGGGTGAACTGATGGCCCCGGCCGTCGTCGATCGTTACGTCCTCAGTCACTTCGCGGCCCAGAGACGGAGTCGCCGGCCGCATGCGCAGCGTCTCGGTGATCGCCTGCACGGACCCCACCACATCAGGCAGTGGTCAGTCGTGGCCATAGTTGACATTCCACGCAAGCCCCATGTACCTTGTCGATGTGAGTGAGGGCGCGCAGGTGGTGGTAGGTGGGAGTCTCTGAGCCCAGCACTGCGTCCACCTCGTCTCGCACCCGCTGCTGTGCCGCTGGCGTCCGCGCCAGGAAGTAGAACAGCCACGTCAGCGTCACCGCAGTCGTGTCGTGCCCTTTTGGTATGTGTGCGGTGTGACGGTTAGTCTCCAGATTGAATGGGGCAAGACGATTGAGGGTGTCACGCACCTGCGAGAAGGAAAGTGATAGTCTGCATCATGATTTCGTGGTCGTCGACCCACTCCTTGCCCTCCTTGCCGCTTTCGCGCAGCATGCACGCCAGCATGTCGTGCTCGTCATCCCGCACGCCCTGCGCGCGGCGCTTCTCGATCACGCCCCGTATCGTGCTGCGCAGGAAGTCGATGTGCTTCTCGTACTCGAGCACGCCTGCACCACCACCCACCCACCACCAGCCACCGCCGTGAGTTCGTTGCTGTGGCGGCCGAGGAAAGAGTGGAGCGGGCGGCGTACCCTTGGTCTTGTAGAAGCGCCAGTAGGGGAAGGGAATGATGAAGCGCCAGATGAGGTGCTGCATGCAGTAGTTGAAGGCGTGGATGTAGGGACTGGTCTCGTCCGTCTGGGTCTTGAAGTCAAACTTCATCGAGAGGTCCCCTTGAACAAAAGCAACCCCCCGCACAAGGTGAGCGAGCTGCATACCACACACACTGCACCTTGAGAGCAAGTCGGTAGGTACCGATGATATCGAAGGTGAGCTTCTGGAACTCGTGCTGAATGTCGAGGGGCTCGCCCGACTTGGCGTGGCTCTCGAGAGTGTCCACCAGGTGTCGTGCCCGTTCGACCACGTGCGCTGACGGTCGGTCGGTCAGGGCATGAGTGAATGCGAGGCATGACACACGGCACACGGCACACGGCACACGGCACACGGCACACGGCACACGGCACACGGCACACGGCACACGGCACACGGCGCACGGCACACGACACGCGTCTATCAATGCAAGGAGGTGACCGGCCAAGGGGGTACCAATGAGGTTGTTGATGTTGGAGGCTCTGAAGGCCGGCCGCACGAGGTCACGGCTTCGCTTGTGCCCGTCCCCGTTCGGCTGCAGCGCGAGTCCTGGCGCAACAAAAACAATTTTCATGGTGTGTGGGGTTCCTTATCTCCTGTTTCAAGACGATGAGCGCGTACCGCCAGCAATATCGTGCCAGAGGCGAGTGATGGTCGATTCGCGATCGAAGGCGGTGAACTTGTCCTGGAACGCAACGCGGATGTTCTCCACGCTCGACAGCAATACCCTGCGACCATTGCCACCACCACCATTACCATCGCCAGCTGCGACCATTGAACAGTGGTGGGCTCGGCCTTACCAAGGCTCGGGCCCGAGCCAGTAGCACATGACGGGGCCGTAGCGGGTCGCAAAGTCGAACTGGGAGAGATGGAGCGCGTGCGGGATGATGCTGAACGCATTGCCGACCACCGGCCAGGGCCAGGGACCCGGCATCCCGCTCCGCTTCACCGACACCACCCGCCACGCCTGGACACGCACACATATTTTGTGGGTCAGTGTTAGCAGTACATATTAAATAAATAAAAATAAATAAATAAAAGCTGGTGGGGGTAAACCCAGCGCAGGGCAAGTAGGGCGACGGCAGTCAAGAAGAGGGGCAGCAGCATGTTGGTGGGTCGAGGAGCGAGAATAAAAGAACCAAGGGCCTTTCTAAAAAAAAAAGGGGTACGGGAATGTTTGGTATGTGGCTTAAAAAAATCACCAACGATGACGTGGGAAAGTGTAAGCCGCGGTGATGATGATCACCATTGGTGAATTTACATTCGCTCGTGTACTGGCGACTACTCACTTCGCTGACAATGATTTAGGGAGATAAGAGAGTGTATTCCTTAGAAAAGCATATGCTTCATGGCAGGGTAACTCTTTAGATGCGAGTGGTGGAGCCGGTGGTGCCCAGGCCAGCGGTGGCGGGCTCGATGCCCTGCTTGAGCAGGCGGCCCTCCTCTTTCTTCATCGGGTTGTGTGTGAGGGTGCCCTGCACCTCCTTCACGGTGCCCTTGATCTTCTGGCCGATTGTCGCGTGGTGCGCGCCGGCACCAGTGCCGTGCAGGACACCAGTGGTGGTCGTGGCCATGTGGGGCTGCTCGACCACAGCGGGCAACATCACGTTGCGCTCCTTCAAAGCCACACCAAAGTCAGTTTACTGGGAAAGTGACCCCTCGAAATGGAGGAAATGGAGTTCGTACGGTGACGAGGTCCTTGCGCTCGGTGGTGACCTCGGTGCGGATGATGGGCTGGATCTGGTGTTCCCTCTCGTGGATGACAGGCTGGATGTGGTGCTCGCGCCTGACCTCGACGGGCCTCTCGACGATGACCTCGCGCTCGATGATGGGCTGGTGCTCCACCACGTTCGTCGCGCCGTGAACGATGGGCTGGGCAGCTCCGCCGACGATGGGCAGGCCAGTGCCGGTGAGGCCGTGGCCGTGCTGGTGGTGGCCGTGGTCATGCTTGAGGGCCTTGTTCTGGTGCTTGAGGGCCTTGAGCTCCTCCCTGGACAGAGGCCTGCCGTCGACGCCATGGGGAAGAACAGTGGTGGCCGTGGCAGCGGGCACAACAGGTACAACGGGCACTGCGCTGACGACGGGCGTGGCGGCGGTGGTCACGGGGGTGGCGGTGTTGGACATGATGGGGGCAGTGTGGAGGTG
>CACVKS010002454.1:0-12187 GCA_902749335.1 Acanthamoeba triangularis
ACACGACACGACACGACACGACACGACACGACACGACACGACACGCAACACACGCGAGGTGGTGGTACCTCAGCGCAAGGACGTCCTTGCGAGACTTGACGAAGGGCCACTTCTGGTAGACCTTCATGAACACGACACGACACGACACGACACGACACGACACGACACGACACGCAACACACGCGAGGTGGTGAGTGGCGCCACCGTCAGCGTCCTTGCGAGACTTGACGAAGGGCCACTTCTGGTAGACCTTCATGAGACGGTGCGCAGCGACACCCTCCCGGGGCGCGTCCTCCCTCAGGTCCAAGTCGACCTGCCCGCGAGTGGCGCCACCGTCAGCGGTGAGCCCGTAACGGAAAGGCGGTCGTGAGGCGGCCCATTGGGGGGTGGGAGCGCACCTTGGCCTTCTTTTGCGAGAAGCCCCAGTAGCCGGGGGTGAAGAAGAACCACAGCGGCTCGGAGCTGCCACCAGACGCACCTGCAGATTTTATTATTCAGAATATATTAGAAATATATATATTAATAACCCAATATATATTGACGGCATTGAAAAGATTATTTTTGATTATTTTTGTTTCGGGGGAGGCCTACCTGGTACGGTGTTGTCAAAGTACCAGCTCAGGACGGTGAAGATGCCGATGAGGATCAGCTGGAAGTAGATGGTCTCGATGGTCGGCGGGACGTCGGCCGCGTCGCGCAGGTTGCTCTTTTCGAACAGATCGTTCCACGTGAAGCCTGTCACCACACGACACACACGATACACACAAACGGCGGCCAAGGTCAGCCAAGTGGCCTCGGAGAGGAGGCCGGCGGGGCGCGTACCTTCGCCGGTGACGGAGCCGAGGGAGAAGGACTTGTTGTTGATGTCGAACACGGCCTTGGCGAAGTTGTACATGGGCACGAACGAGAGCACCCAGAGAGCGGGCGTGGCGATGGGACCGCCCTCGTACAGCCTGGTACCGAAGAAAGGTGAGTAACGCAATGAAAACGACGATGACCGCCTGGGGGGGGGGTAAAGAGTCAGCAAGCAAGCGGATGACGTACAGTGGGAACATGAACGCGCCAAAGAGCGAGAAGATGAGCATGAGCAGGGCGCCGATGATGAACACGAACATCGACATATAGACCTGCGTGCGTGTCCGTGTGCGTGTGCGGCGTGTGCAGTGTCAATAACACGGCAGCAGTGAAAGTAAAGCGCGCGTGGGCGTGGGTGTATGATGTGGCGGTGGCAWAGATCGGATGAGCTGGTACGTACGGCCAGCTTGGTGGTGGGGATGAGGGTGGCGATGAGGAAGGCCAGGTGGGACATGGTCCACGCGAACACCCAGAAGACGAGGAAGAGGACRAAGAAGTTGGTGTAGCGGAAGAACGCRAAGTCGCACGCCATGCCGGCGGCGATGAGCAGGAGCGTCGACAGGATGTTGATGACCTGCGAGTGGATGAACCAGGCCGCCCAGTAGATCGAACCGCGGAGACCCATCATCCGCATACCCTGGCGCAGCTTATGTTCCTTCTCATACACTGCACCACGCCGACGCCGTCAGCCGTGTGTCGTGCTGTGCGTCGTGTGCGTGCGTGCGTGCGTCGTGTCGTGTCGTGTGTGTCGTGTGTGTCGTGTCGTTGATCGTGTGGTACCGATTTGGTAGAGGAGGATGATGAAGAAGAACATGCCGCCGCAGTAGAAGAAGAGAATGCCGTACGTCTTCACGGCTGGCAACACGGAACAATTCGAGGAATGCGGTTAGACCCTCTACGGGGGTAATGGCATACTGTGCGTACCATCCGAAGGCGGGGCGATCTCGGGGTAGACCGACTCGTAGAGCTCGAACGCGGCTTCGCTGGCGTTGCCGTAGTGGACCGCCAGCGCCTCCGAAATGGCGCGCAGTATGGTCGGCCTGTAGTCTTAACTCACACACGGACATGTCGGTTGGTTGGTTGGTTGGTTGGTTGGTTGGTTGGTTGGTTGGTTGGTTGGTTGGTTGGTTGGTTGGTTGGTTGGTTGATTGGTTGCATGATTGGTTGGGTGGAACCCCAAATTGGGGAATGTATCATTAAGGGTCGTACCTTTGCACTTCTCCACAATGGAGGGACACGATTTGTTGTACATGAGAGTGTAATTGATCTCGCCCGCCACCGACGTGAAGTCCAGCACTGCCAGTGGCAATGGACAGGCTCGAGGTGAGCGCGATCACTGGTTACTCGCTCACGACACGACACAGAAAGGTGGGCGCGTACCGCCCTGAGTCATGTTGGGATTCTTTTTGATCCAATCCCGCACTTCCTTGGCCTGCCCGCCTGGCCAGCCCACTATATAACCGTAGGTCTGGGTGGGGTGGGGGGTCGCAGTTGTGGTAAACATGAGCGCCCAATCGCGGGTCATACCACAGAGTGAAGCAATGATCCATTCATCAGGTGGAGGAAACTGGGCGCACGCACTTTAGGCGAGAGCTCGGTGGTTGTGGAGATGTTGAGTTTGTTTCTGTCGGCGAGGGTGGTCATGATGGCGTTGACCTCCGGGTTGTCATTGGGCAGATAGAAGAGCGAATAGCACTTGCTGTCGGCCTTCGTGCGGCCCTGTGAGATCAGTGTAGAGAAAGAGAGAAAGAGCGAGAAGAGTGGTGAGTGCACGCGAGTGAGGGTCAACCCAGCCTCAGACGAAAGTCCAGCGAGCGGAGGCGTACGTGGCACTTGGGCAGAAGGCCAACTGAGTCGGGTTGCGGGTTCTCGTCTGTGGTAAAGAACAAATAAATAAATAAATAAAATGTGAAAGCAACACCTCTACACGACGTAGTGGGATGAGTGCAAAGGTACCCTTGTTGGTGTTGGGGATGGCCTGGATGAGGAGCAGGAGTAGGATGAACGCCACCGGCGCCAGGAGCTCGATGCTGGTCGTCGGCCAACCTCGCAGCTGGTTTGTGGAAGAAATAATAACAATAATACAATATATATTGTATTATTGTTATTATTTAGGTACATCATGTTTGAGAATGGGCATTGGTTATGTTGAGAATCAATGAAGGGACATGAAAATCACTCCACAAAGAGGAATTGTGCAAGTACCGAAACTTTGAAATTCTTGTAGAGGATGACCTTGAGCTGAATGGCCCGTTCCTGCGCCCAACGCACCACTGCCGGTGGTGCCATGGTGCGTGCCGCTGTTGTGTCTTCCTCTCCAGAAGGGAACAATGAATTCCCTTCCTCTTTGTGGCTCCCGTTCCGCTCAACAAGAAGGTCTTCGTTCTCCTTTTCTTTTCCCCTTTTGAAATCATTTCCAAGGGCCTTTAGTGATGGGGCAAATTTCGGTGCATACCACGCATTCCTCAATTTTTTGGCCGATAATTGAAAGCTGGAATAAAGGGGGCAGCTGGTGGCTGTTGGGCCTTGTTGGATCTTGGCTGAGGAAGCTCATCTGATCTTTCGCGATTGATTATCACCAAGCTCGTTGACCGCCTGGCTTTGCGAAAGATGGGACTGATTGGGCGTGTGTGGAGTGCGCTGGTGTGGCTCATCGCGGAGGTGCGCGTGCTCGCCCTCATGCTATTCCATCCGATTTCCGGAAGCACTCACAAGGAAGTACGGTTTTGCCGCTCCCTCTCCGCCCTCGCCCTTTGCCCCTCTCTTGTCTTCGTCGTTGGGTTTGCGTCTGTCGGCCTTGTCACTTTCTTTCACCGTCTCTTTCGCTTTTACCCCCCCCCCCTAATCTTTCCGATTTTGTTGTCTTTGAGCGATTGTTGCGATTTCTCAAGATGAACTCCCAATGCGTGTCGCCTAGCAGTTTCATGTAGAGCAAGTATTAATAATCCTCTGCTTCCCTCCTTGAAATGTGAAATGTGGGTTGGTGATGCGTGCGAGTAGCGTTTGGAGTCGTTCTACCGCTCGCAGGCCGGAAGCTACGACGAGTACCGCCGTAAGCTCCTCCATGGCCGTCCCAAGGTGCGTGTGTTTGCTTGTGCTGTGCGCCTGTGCTACGTGCGCGGTGGTGTGTGCGCGCGGGCTGTGCGTGCTGTGGACTCACACTGAGGTCTGGCGCACAGCTGTTTGGTTCGCTGCCGCACCTGCGCGGAGCCGTGTGGGTGGACCTCGGCGCCGGTACCGGCTACAACCTCGAGCTGATGGCCGAGGCCGGCAAGATCGAGGGCTTCGAGAAGATCTACCTCGTCGACCTCTCCGGCTCGCTGCTCAAGCAGGCCGCCGAGCGCGTCAAGAAGAACGGCTGGACCAACGTCGAGATCGTCGAAGCCGACGCCACCACCTGGACGCCTCCCAACGGCGAGGAGGTCGACCTCGTCACCTTCAGGTTTGATCCACTCTCCTTCAACCTCCACCCACTTCTTCAGATCTCTGACCTTGTCGTGTCGTACGTGTCATGTGCGATTGCAGCTACTCGCTGACGATGATCCCGAACTGGTTCGCGGCGGTGGACCACGCCTACTCGCTCCTGAGGAAGGGCGGCGTGTTGGGCATCACTGATTTCTACGTGGCCCGCAAGTACGCCGCGGCCGAGGGCCTCCACGAGAACACCTGGTTCCAGCGCACCGTGTGGCCCATCTTCTTCGCCTTCGACAACGTCAACCTGTCACGCGACCACCTGCCCTACCTCCAGTACCGCTTCAAGCCCAACGTGGTCGAGGAGTACCTCGGCAGCGTGCCCTACACCCTCCTCAAGTGTCCCTACTACGTCTTCGTCGGCACCAAGCAGTGAATCCGCCCTTTGTTGTTACTTTGCCCGGTGTGGTTGTGCGACGTCTGCAGCCACATTAAAGTGTAAGAATAAATCCGCACTTCGGCCGTTCTTCGTTCTTTCTGGGTTTCAGGAAAGACCATCTGGCGACGATCTCCCCCGAGGGTGCTCGCCAAGCCTCCAGGGTCACCCTGTCATCCCTCGCGAGGCTCAAGGGCTTGAGCACAAAGTGGCCATTTTTCAATTTGTGATACAGCAACAAACTACAGCAACCCACAGAGCAGTCCCACCGAGCACAACACCATGAGCCACCCCACTACAACGTCCCTTCAGCACTCTGCGCCTCCTGACAACGATGACGACAACTCTCAGTGGCCTGGGCAAGTGGTCGTCACGCCGCACCAAGGCGACTTCAACGGCCAAGAAGTCGATAGCTGGGTGCGCCGACACTCTTCCCCTCTTGCTTTTGAAGCAAGGCCCAACCTTTAGTTCCGACCTGCCCCAGCTGCAGTACGAGGCCAATGAGGGCACCGAAAGCATCGTGTACTTGTGCGAGGCGCCACCCACCGGTACGCTACCCATTCACATGCTTCAAGATCTTCATCTTCCTTCCACTTCTTACCCCAGCTTACGCACGGCAGAGGCCGAAGGCAAGAGGAAAATGGATGTCAAGAAGAAAATGTAACAATAAAAGAAAGAAATAAATAAATCAATAAATAAATACAGGAAAGAACTATGGAAGATGACGGTCGTGATCTGGAGACGGGGGAGGGGCTCGCCTTTGGGCCTAGCGTGGAGGTGGCGCGAGCGGACGATCGGGGCAGGCTGGTGCGAGCACGGCGTGATGGAGTGAAGGCGGGCGAGACGGTAGCGTTGAGCGAAGTGTTCGTGTGGGCCTACATGCCGCGCGAGACCAAACGATTGTGCGCCCATTGCGGCCGAGCCCTGTTGTCCTCCACCGCCCGACGATGCCAAGGCGGGTGCGCCCACACSTGGTACTGCCCACCGCCATCAACAGAAAATCGAGATTCAACGCCCTACAAAAATGAAGATGGCGAGATTGTGGAGAAGATGGAARAGACGATGGTGGACAAGTCGTTGTGCGAGCAAGAGGGMGACAAATACCACGGTGGGGCCGGCTGTCGCTCGATGCGRCGCTACGATGCSGCCGTGGCGACCGGGCTGCGCAAGGGCRCGCTGGCGCCGTCGCTCTTCGGATCGCAGGAGGCCACCATGTTCGCTCGGCTCGTGATCGGCGTGCTCACCCACCCCGACCGACGGCAGCGTGCGCTCACCTTCGCCCTCGAGCCCAACACGCACGCCCTCTCACCCACCCGCTTGGCTCAGTACGAAGTGTGTCTCTCTACTTTCTCGTGTGTCAGTGTGCGTGCAGTGTGCGTGGTGTGCGGTTGATCGAGAAGCTGAAGGCACTGACAACGCGCACAGCAAATGGCAGAGGTGGTGGCCGCGTCGATTTCGCTGCCGCGCGGCGCAGGGAAGGTGACCAAGGACGACGTGGTGCGGCTTCTGTGCATTCAACAGTGCAACTCCTTCGGGCTCTCCAACGGCGAGGGCGAGATGACCGGCGTTGCCCTCTATCCCGCCCTCTCCCTCTTCAACCACTCCTGTACGTTCAGCGCCTCGTGTATCGTGCGAGTAGCCGCGTGCGCTAACGTTTTGGACAGGCATGCCCAATTGCGCCGCGGTCGACGACGGCACCGGAAGCAAGCGTGCGTGCGCCATCAAGACGCTCGTGGCCGTGCCGCCAGGCGAGGTGCACAGCCACTGCCCACCGCTCCACTCGAGCTCAGCTGACTATACCCCGCCATGGTCACTCACCTCCTCCTCTCGCCAGGAACTGACCATTTCGTACATCGACCTGGACCTGACCCGCGAGCTGCGGCAGGACAAGCTGGAGGAAAGCTATGCGTTCCGATGCACCTGCCCGCGCTGCCGCGCGCCCGACGACGACTCTGTGGTGGCGGCCCACCTGCGACGCATCACCTGCGGCAGCTGCGGCGGCTCGCTCATACCCACCCCGCCCGGCCAGGAGCTCACCGCGGCCTGCAATTCGTGCCCGCTCATCGTACAGCGACCAAACGACGGTAACGATGACAATGCCGATCCACTCGGGAGTGGCAGCACGGCTGTCGAATGAATGCACAGTTCTTACAATCGACGAACCCAGGTCTCTTCGTGAAGGCCATGGCTGATCACTTCCTTCTCGTCTTCTTCGTCGCTGATGCCTCGCTTATCTGCAGTTTGCCAGCGATCAGGTCAGCCTTGACTCACCGCGCGCACGAACGCAGAAGCGGAGACGTACGGAGCTGAGCTTGTTGCGGATGGCGAGCAGCGTGCTCTGAGCCGAACTTGTCGGCTGCGGCGGTGCAGCCGCCACTCGGGGCCGCTTGTGTCGTCGGTCGTGCCCCGTCGACAGCGGAACACTCAAGGCCGTCGTGGTAGTCGTCGCGGTTATGGGCAGCGGACGCTTGGGCTGCCGCTGCGGCTCCCTGTGCTGAGCCCCTCCCGTCGTTCCTGCCGAGCCACGCGCCACCGAGTCAGCGCCGCGGCAACATAGCACAACACGCGAGAGCGGTGGGCACGGCCACGGGTACCCTGTACTCGAGTGAGGACCTCGGTGCGGCGCTGTTCGAGCTTGCGGCGGGTGTCCTCGAGCGTCTCGAACTCAGGTGCGTAGGTCACGTGCAATATAGCGCCCATAAAGTTGTGGTCATCACACTTCCTCTTTGCTCGCCTGTGAGAGTAGAGTTGGTCGTGTCGTGTCGTGTCGTGTCGTGTCGTGTCGTGTCGTGTCGTGTCGTGTCGCAAGTAGACCTCGGTGAACTGTTCGCGTGGCAGCTCCTCTTCACCGATGGCCCGGCACCTGAGCATCGACCAACGCGTCAGCTGCGACTGAGGCTCTACACAAAACGTGTCAAGAGCTTCAAAGAAAGAGGTTGCGCTCGTACTCTTCGATGTGGCCATGAGCAGAGAAGAGAGCAAGGAGGTCCTCCTGCACGCCCACCGCTGGCACGTTCTGGACCAGCACATGCCTGCCGTGTACAGAAGTCTCTGGTGATTCTTCATCGATCGTGTACACGAGGCCACCCCTGATCTGTGGATGGCGCACCTTGACTCCTTGGCGATTGAAAAGGCCTTCACCGCCTTAGGCGACTTACCACGCCGGTACGCCGCCCGCGAGCTACTCTCCTCCTGCCCCCTCACATGCTTCTCCATTTGGTTTTTAATTTTTAAAATGAAATGGAATTTGTTTGCATTTGGGCATTTATTATTATTTTACATCATCGGATTTCAATTTTGATGTAGTCCATTCTACACGAGATTGACCTCGCCCGATGCGGTGTTGTCCAGCCAGCTCTCGATGGTGCGGCAGACCTGCTCGGCGTTGGGCCGCTTGTGAGGCTTGCGGTGCCAGCAGGCAGCCATCAGGGCCACGTAGGCCTTGGGCGCGTTGGCCGGCACCGGCGGCCGCTTGCCCTCGACGATGTCCACCGCCGTCTTGGCCAGGTTCTCGCCGGCGAAGGGCAGCTTGCGGGTGGCCACCTCCCACATGACCATGCCCAAGCTGTACAGGTCGGCCTTCTCCGTGTAGCGCTCGCGCATGACCACCTCGGGTGCGATCCACGCCGGCGTGCCGCAGCGGGTCATCGTCGCGTTCTCCTGCTTCATCCGGGCCAGCCCGAAGTCTGCGATCTTGGCATTCCACGACTCGTCGACGAGCACATTGGACGACTTGAGGTCGCGGTGGAGGATCTGCTCCGAGTGGAGGTACGCGAGCCCGAGCGCGATGCCCTTGACCACGTTGAGCCGCGTGGCCCACGACAGCTTGACCGACCCGTCGGCCAGCACGTCGCGCAGCGAGCCCTTGGGGATCCACTCTGTCACGATGCAGATGTTGGGCGACCGCACGCACGCGCCGATAAATAGGACCACGTTCGGATGGCGCAGCTCGGCCAGCAGCGCGGCCTCCTCGCGGAACCGCAGCATCGTGTCCTCGTCGAGCCGCTGCTTGACGAACCGCTTCACCGCCACATCGACGCCCTTCCACCGGCCCTGCGACACGAAGCCGTAGCTGCCCTGGCCCACGTGGCCCTCCTGGATCGCCAGGTCCTCGAACGGTATGATCCACCGGCACGCGTTCGAGCTGCCGATATACGACGCCTCATCGGGGCGCGCCAGCAACCGAGGCCGCGACGAGCCGCCGCCGCCGCCCGACGATGTGGTCGACGAGCCGCCGGTGTGGGTCGTGGTCCCGCTGCGCGAGGTGTGGTTGCTGGATTCAGCCTGCTCCCAGGCCTGGCACCGGTCTTCGAGCCCGCTAAGCCGCATGTCGTGAACCTCGACCTCGAGCATCGACCCGCCGTTGGCCACCATCACCTCCACGGCGCCAACCTGCTGGAACCGGTGCCGGCCATACAGCGCCCGGTCCTTGTCGAGGGTGACGTCATCGCCACCTCCGTTACCGTTGGTAACGGGCTCGCTCAGGGCCTCGACGGCGGAGATGACCGCGTCGGAGACGAGTACGTGGCCGCCCTCGGCGCGCAGGGTGAGCTCGGTGGCGACCTTGACCGCGGCGCCAAAGTACTCGAAGCGGTTGGAGACCGCGTCGCGCGTGCGTGAGATCGGCCCGTGGTGCACTCCCATCCGCACCCGCGGCCCGCGGAACAGCACGCCGTMGGCCACCCCGCCGATCTCCTCGCGCGCGTACAGCACCCCGAGCAGCACCGATGGCCACTCGAGCGTCAGCAACTCGCGCTGCACCTCGTCGCACCAGCGCAGCGCGTCCAGCGGCCGTTCGAACACGGCGCAGAAGTAGCCCTCGCCGCCGGCCGCGCCGGTGTTGTGCCGATGGAGGAACACCGACTCCTAGCCGCGGTGCTGCTTGATCAGCCGACGCAGCAGCTCGTTGTGCATCGCGACCGCCTCGCGCATGGCCTGCGGCTCGGCCTCCCACAGCTGCGCGGCCTGGGCCACATCGGTGAACACCACCGTCAGCGGCCCGTCCACCGCCGGCGCCGGCAGCTGGCCCAGGCCGCGCTGGCCATGATAGTTACGGCCGCCGCCCGCCGCAGCCTTGGCCGAACCGCCGCTCCTGGACGACATGTGCGACGACGACGTCGACGAGGCCGTCGAACCGGCGCTGGCCGAGTGCTTAGCCGTGTTGTAGAACGAGACGCTGCCCTGGCCCAGGTAGGACGACGACGAGCCGCTGGTGGTCATGGAGGAGTGGTTGATGTCGTGGCCGGTCATGTCCTCGGACATGGCGGACAGGCGCGACATGACCTCGAGGAACGACGGGCGCACGCTCGGGTCGGCGTGCCAGCACTCGGCCATGAGGGCCTCGAACTCGACGTGGCGCTGGGCGCCGCTGTCCGAGGTCTGGAGGTCGGTCGGCCGCAGGGCGTCGCGGATGACGCCCACGGCAATGGCGGCCGTGCTCACGCCTGCGTAGGGCTGCTCGCGCGTCATCAGCTCCCACATGATGATGCCGAAGCTGTACACCTGCATTATAGTCATGGTGTGTTCAGCTCGATGATGAAGATGACGATGATGATGGTGGTCGGAATGAAACGTACGTCGGCTTGCACGTGGTCGACGTCCATGCGATCTTCGAGCACTTCGGGAGACGTCCAATGAATGGTGCCTGGAGGAAGAAAAGAATGATTAATTAGTATTTAAATGTTAAACGTTACATTGCAATGCCAGGAATGTGCTGGAACGTGTGGAATGTGCATACCTTGTACGTCCTGGCCGCCGGCCCGCTTGAGGTCGGCCTTGAACTTGGTGAGGCCGAAGTCGCTCACCTTCAGGTTCCACTTGTTGTCGAGGAGCAGGTTGAGCGACTTGAGGTCCCGGTGCACGATGCCCGACGAGTGGAGGAAGTGCATCCCCTTGGCCGCCTGGTAGGCCATCTTGAGGCACAGCTGCAGCGGGATCGCCGGCACCAGCTCGTTGTGCAGCAACTGTGGTCGTGCACGTGGAAAGTGAGCCTCCTCAAGAACGACCCGACCCCACACGCGCACGACAGGACACGACACGGTACACGCAGCGCGACACACGTACGTCGTAGAGGGAGCCGAGCTCCATGAGCTCCATGACGATGCACATCTTGGGCGGCTTGGTGCTGGCGGCCATGAACAGCACCACGTTCGGGTGCCTCAGCGCCGTCATCACGCTCACCTCCTGGATATATATAACAGAAACATTAATATATATATATATAAAGAATTTGTGACATGTTCGTACCTGCTTGAAGTTATCCCACGCTGCCTTATTCGTGTTGTGAGCCGACACGACCTTGACGGCCACGTCGGTGCCCTTCCACACGGCCCGATGCACCTCGCCGAAGCCGCCGGCGCCCAGCTGCGGCCCCATCTCCAGCTCGGCAAAGTCGATCTCCCAGCTGTTGTGCTCGCGCCGACGCCGCAGCCGCGCCACGACCAGGGCCACGACCAGGAGCAGCACCAACAGCGCCGCGACGGGAAGCGACACGCCCAGCGCGATGGCCAGGGTCGTGCTCGACGAGTCCGACGAAGCCGCGGCGGCCGTGCCGTTGTTCGCAGCGCACAGCAGCGCGCTCGACGTCCCTGCGCGCGTGCACTGGCACACGCCGTTGCCGCTGCACTCGGAGCCGTCGGCCGCCAGACACGCGCGGCGGGTGGCCGACGTCGTGGTGATGCGCCCGGTCTCGACGCTGGTGATGTTGCGGGCCAGCGCGTCGAGCAGCACCGCGTTCATGTTGGCCCCGTTCTTGAACAGGCGCGTCGAGTTGTCGCGGATCATGGAGTAGTCGTCGCCGCCGTAGATCACCAGCCAGTCGAACGACGACACGTTGTAGACGGCGTCCATCTCCAGCCGCGCCCACACGCCCGGCGCCGCCTCCACCTCGACGTCGACCACCCGGAGCCCCACCGTCTCGTTCGGATTCCACGAATACCGCAGGCCGGAGACCTGCATGAACCGGCCCGCGCCGTTGTTGACGTCGGCCGTCGGGTCCGTCGCCAGCGACAGCCCGTTCTCCAGCGCGGCCCACACGWAGCGCCCGGCGAGCTGGTACGTGTAGAGGTCCGAGTTGGCGCCGAACGGGAACGCGGTCTGCTGCTGGCCCAGCGTCACCGCCCCGCGCGCGAACGTGCCGCGGATGGAGCCGCCGTTGTTGAACGCGATCTGTACGCSGCCGCCCCAGGCSCGCGCGGCAAAGTCCCGCACGGCGTCGCCCATCCACCCGGCGATGGCGCACTCGGCAAAGAGGCAGTTGGTCTCGAAGCCCAGRTCGAGGGCCGACCACCCGACCGTCTGCGAGAAGTTGGCCTGCAGCTGGGCGTAGTTGTCCAGCAGCCGGGCCTGCACCACCGGGTCGGCCGCGACCGACTCGTCCATGAGCCGCGCGTCGCCCGACCACCCGGTCACCACGCCGTAGTCGTCGAACWCCACRTCGAGCACCCCGATGAGCCGCCCGTAGGTGCCCGACGCGACGACCAGCAC
>CACVKS010002457.1:0-10086 GCA_902749335.1 Acanthamoeba triangularis
GTCGGGGCCGGGGCCGTCCGAGCCAAGACGGCGGTCGTGGTCGCGGCACCTGGGACGACAGCGGAAGCGAGAACGAGCGCGACCCCGCCGGCGGTCGTGGACGCGGCGGCATGATGGGCGGCCGAGGCCGTGGCGACGACCCGGGCATGGGCATGATGGGCGGCCGTGGTCGCGGAGGTCCTGACATGATGATGGGCGGCCGAGGCCGCGGCGGGATGCCGGACGAGCCGGGCATGGGCATGATGGGCGGCCGAGGCCGCGGAGGCCCCGATATGATGATGGGCGGTCGCGGTCGCGGCGGCGACATGGGTATGATGGGCAGCCGAGGTGGCCGCGACGAGTTCGATGGCGGGCGCGGCCGAGGGCGAGGTGGGCCGCCCAGCGGCGACGAGTGGAGCGACGACGACGGTCTGGGGCTGTCGACGCGGTCCTTCGGCGCTGGATCGAGCGGTCGAGGGCGCGGCGGAATGATGGACGAGAGCCGCGGCCGGGGAGGACCTCAAAGCCGAGGCGGCGGTGGTGGCCGAGGCGACGATCGTGGCGGCAGTCGGCCGGGCAGTGCGGCCGGCAGCCGACGCGGGAGCGAGGACAGCGACCGGGGCGATGGGCGAGGCGGCGGCCCGCGCGGACAGCCTCCTGGCGGCCGGGGCGGCGGCGGTAGCGGCCGAAGCTCGCTGGGCGGCAGCCGGCACAACAGCAGCGACAGCGACAGCGATGCCACCAGCAGCGACGACGACGATGACCGCAGGAACGGCGGCGGCAGCAGGGACGACTGGCGCCGGGGCAGCGGCAACAACCGCCCGCCGCCACCGGGGCAGGGCAGAGGGCGTGGACGCAACGACGACGATGGCGATAGCAGCGACGACGGCGGCAGCGGCAGCGACCGCGACAACCAGGACTGGAGGCGCGGCAGCGGATCGGTCATCCCCACGCGCGGGCGCGGAGGTGAGGGTCCCGGCGGCCGCGGTGGTCGGGGAGGCGACCCCATGATGGGCGGCCGGGGAGGGCGCGGTGGTCGCGACGACTTCGACGACCGACGAAGCCCGATGAGGGACGGCGGCCGCGGAGGTGGTCGGGGAGACGACATGATGGGCGGCCGAGGGCGAGGCGGCCGCGACGAATTCGACGGCGGTCGCGGCAGAGGCGACTTCGGCCCTCCGGGTCGCGGTGGCCGAGGCGATGGTGGGTCGCCCATGGGCCGTGGTGGTGGCCGAGGAGGCGAGCCCTCCTCCCCAGCCGGCCGCGGCGGCGCGCCCGAAGAGAAGAAGGGCTGGTTCTGGTGATCATGTACCCCAGACTGGTGTTGTTGTGGTTGTGAGCGTGACGTCAGCAAACGCAGCTCGCCTTGCCTCATCACGGGCGGAGTTGGGGTGCGGCTTGGCGGGTTTTTCTGGCCAACGCGGGGGCTTTTCGTTGTTGAGCTGCGCACGAGCCTGAATGCACGAGTGCTGGTGGTCAGGCATGCCCAATCTCATCTTCTGACTAGCAGTCCATCCAATACGGCACTTGGCGATCGGTCCAATCAAGAAACAGAAAGCTACCTCTCGCTGCCGGCAGTGATCTATTATAATTTGCGATCATTTAGTTTAATCTCTACAATCGACTCGAGCAAGATGCTGCGAGGAGTGCTCACTGCCATGACGTCTTCGGAGAAGAGCCGCGCGTCCAAGCTGCACTCCCCGAGCCTCGTCAAACGCAGCCCCACCATCCCCAGGCCCGCGAGCCACGTGGCCGACGACGACCCGCGGTCCATCTGCAAGCATAACAAGCACGCACCCCATTTATCACTGATTTTCCCTTATATGGGTTAAATCATTGAACACAAATCCATTTTACTTATTTCCATAATTTTATTTTTATTTTTCAAAAATTAATAATTTTAAAAATAATAAAAAACCAGGTGCCTGACGTACCGTACGGTGGGGTTCGACGACGCGCCGGCCTACCAGCAGGACAACCCCTTCATCCGGACGGGCTACCGCGCCAACTTCGCGGTCAGCACGTGCCTCGTGTCGCTGCTCCGCCTGCACAACCAGACGTGCAACGTGTGGTCCCACCTGCTGGGCGTGCCCATCTTCCTCGCCCTCGGCCTGTTCACCTACCTCTTCATCGCGCCCGAGGACGTACGAGCCATTCCCCCCATCAATGCACCAAACCGCACACACAACACGCACACGCACACGCACCATCGCACACACCATCGCACACGCACTGACAAAGGCTCCATAACGCTTTGCGCGCTTGGTCTGTGTGCAGAACTTCTCGGGCACCACGCTGATGTTCTTCCTGTTCTTGGCCAGCGCCATTGTCTCCATGGTACGCGTGGTGCTGTTTCGCCTTTCACGAGCGTCGCGGTCTGCCGTCTAGCGAAACGCGGGTGGCTGACCCGCGGGGCCTCGCTACCACTTCCCCTGCAGCTCACGAGTAGTTGCTACCACCTGTTCCAATGCCACTCGGAGGAAGCGTGGCTGCGGCTCCTGCAGGTCGACCTCTCGGGAATGTCGGCCCTCATCGCCGGTATACTTGCCTCATATAATATAATATAATGTAATATAATAATAATTATAATATATTATAATATATTATTTATTCATTTTAGTTTATTATAATTATTTTGCTGGTGTGTTGCTGATCTCGCAGTAAATTGCTGTTGGTTGGTTGCGTGCTAGGGTCGTGCTACCCCTCGCTCTGGATCATTTTCGGCAACGGGTGCCATGGGCAGACGGCCGTCGTGTACATTGTCGTACGTGCTCCGCCCTCGCGCTGTGTCACCTCCGTGTGGCAGGCTCACTCAGCGCTTAACCGCCACACGCGTGCCGCGCGCAGGCCATATCGTTCATCTGCTCCGTTGGCATACTGGGTCCGCTGTGGCCGCCGTTCAACACCCCTCGGTACGGCTCGAGACCCCGAACCAGCCAACCAACGCCAGCGCAGGTTGCCTTGAGGCTCACGGCCAGCCTCTCTCCGCACCGCAGGTACCGAAGGGCGCGAGTGATCATCTACTCGGGGATGGGCCTGTCGTCTCTCGTCCCCCTCTTCCACATCCCCTTCGTCTTTCCCGCCTCCACTGCCTGGCCCGTACTGGCCGACGTACTACTTCCCTCCTTTGTTAGCGTTTAGCCCTCCTCTCTCCCACTTCGGCTGCGCTGAACACACGCCTTCAACCCGCAGGTGGGCTTGGGGCTCTCCTTCTTCGCCCTGGGCGTGTGGTTCTACGCCTCCAAGTTCCCCGAAGCCCGGTGGCCCGGCAAGTTCGACATCTGGGTACGTTACACGACGATCGTCCCTGGCCTCGTGTGCTGTGGTCGCTCGTGCGCTGACACTTCGAAACCGCACGCAACACGCACAGTTCCACAGCCACACCAACTGGCACATCTGCTGCGTGTTGGGTTCGGTGCAGACTTTCATCACGGCCTACCACTGCTACACCAACCGACACCTCTACGCCACCTGCCTCCTCTAGCCCCGTTTTCCTCTCTCTACGCCAGAAGCTGGAAGCACCGAACGATCACCACTCCACTGTTCTTGTCTTCTTTTCCTGCGGGAGATGTAGCAATACAGCGTTTCTTATTTATGCCTCACCTTGTTGTTGTTGTATTGCTTGTTTGTGGTGGTGAGCTTGTTGGCGTGTTACATGTCCTCCACGCTCCAGGCGTAGGCCTGTTTCTCCTGGGCGATGGACTGGGCCTGCCGCTCGAACATGCGCTTCTCGAAGCCGTTGCTGCGGTCGCGACCGTCCCAGCGCGGGCCGGGCGGGATGTTGAACCGGTTGGGCGGCGCCCGGTACTTGCACACGGCGTCCTCGTCCACGTCGAGGAAGTGGCGCTTCTTCTTCTTCTTGTCCTTCTTGTCCTTCTTGTCTTTTTTGTCCTTCTTGTCCTTCTTCGACTTCCTATCCTTCTTGTCCTTCTTGTCTTTCTTCGACTTTTTGTCCTTCTTGCTCGATTTCTGTTGTGGTGTGTGTGTGTGTGGTGTGTGTGGTTAGCACTGGCTGTGGTGAGCGGAAATGAGCTCGTGAGACGTACGTCGAGGAGTGCGGCCATGGGGTCGCCCCACCGCTGGACGTCGCGGAAGTGGGCGTCGAGCGAGGGATCATCGGGCAGGCGGGCGAAGGGCTGCTCCTTCTCCTCCATCAGCCGCTGCCGCGCGTCCTCCCGCTCCTTCTTCTTGGCCGCGCCGACGCCCCACTCGTAGTTGGACTCACTGTCCGCCGACTTGATGCCCGCGTCCCGGTTCACCATCTCGTTGAGCATGTCCAGCTTGCGGCCGTGGCGGTCGCGGTAGACCGTCTGCGCGGCGCGGCCGGAGGCCTCGGGGTCCATCTTGTTGAACTTCTCGTCCTGCGCCCGCTTGATGCGGCTGGCCTCGACCTTGAGATCAGCGCCCGAGCGCAGACCCGCCTTCACGCCCGAGCTCAGCGTCGCCTGGCCCGGCCCTGCTCCCGCCGGAGTCGGTTCGGCCTGGATCGTCGCACGACGCGCGTGAGTTGCGTTCGGACCACGGAACACGCACGACACACGCACACACGACACACGCGCAGGTGAGGGAAGGAACGGTACCCGCCGGGGAGGGGAGAGGTCGCCCTGCTGCTGCTGGGAGGTCCGCCGAGGCGGCGACAGGTCGCCCGCGGGTGCGGCGGCGGGCGAGTCGTGTCGGACTCGTCGGCGCGGAGGCGAGGAGTCGCCGGCGTCGCGGTTGGGCGAGGGCGTGTCTTGTCGCGTGCGGCGTCGCGGGGGCGATAGCGTACCCTCGTCTGCCGGCGAATCGTGCCTTCGTCGCCGCGGCGGCGATGCATCGCCGTCATCATTTCGGACGTTGCGTGTGGGGGATGGCGAATCGAACCGCCGTCGGCGGCGCGGAGGAGAGGCATCACCTCCTCGAGTGGGCGATGGCGAATCGTGCCGACCGCGTCTGGGACGTGGAGGTGAGAGATCACCCGAGGGAGCGGTGTCGTTGATGGTGACCCAGCCGGCGGTGGAGCCGATGGGGCGTGCCTGTGCTGAAGATTCGGTGTCCATTACGACGATGGGGGCATCTTCCTCCTCCTCCTCTTCATCATCTTCGTCTTCCACACGTGCCGTCAGCAACTTGGCCTTGATGGGCGCCCGCGCATCGTGATCGACGATCATCAGGCCGCTGCCGAGTGCCTTCCTCTTCCTCTTGCCGCCTGCTGCCGATCCATCCCCCGTCTTCTTCCTCCTCTTCTTATCCTTCTTCGTCGAGTCCGCGTCGCTGCTCAAGTAGCGCTTCAGGTACTCGGCCGTCGCCATCTCTCTTTATCTTTCAAATCAAATTTGGTTAGTGTTTGATTTTGCTTGTTTTTGGCCATTTCTCTGCCATTTCTGAGCTGACGTGGCGTTACCCCCCCCCTTCAAGCGCCTCACCACCAGCTCTCGTAGTGGATCTGCGGCTGGGGCAGTCCGAGGGCGGTGAGGTTGGCCACGCACTCGTCGATCATGGGCCTGGGTCCGCATATGAAGGCCTCGATGGACGACAGGGGCAGCCGTGGTGGTGGCGCCTCCTCCTCCTCCTGGCTCGTCCCAGTCCCAAGCAGCTCGTCGATCGCCGATTGCAGCTGTGGCGCTCCGATCCGGCCTTTCTCCACGCCTGCATTGACACAACGTTGACCCGTGGTTGGCGCCTCAGGGAGCGAAGCTTGGGCGCGGGGCGTACCGGCTTCGCTGATGTTGTCCTCCTTGGTGACGAAGTACTTGGCGGAGAGTGTTGAATCCGCTCCTGCACCAACCGACATACGTATGTGACGGTCAGTAAGGCAGGCAGGGAGGAGGAGAGCTGGTGCATTCCCCCGTACTTGTGAGGTCCTGGATCTCCTTGTGAAAGGCCAGCTCAGCCCTCTCTCGAGCTGAGTAGAGCAGCGTGGCTCGGCGGCCTGGCCAGTGCACGCTTCAGGAGTGGGTCTAGTGTTCTTTGAGAACATGAGAGAGTACCAGGAAGCGTGAACTGATCAGTGTCGTGCAACTCGCGCATCATGCCGATGAGTGGGTTGATGCCCACACCACCTGCGGGCACACAGCTCATCGAGACGTCAGGAACGACGGCCCAGGGACAGAGAGTGTCCACCACCGACTCGCCAGTGTGAGCCGTGGCAAGGTACCCGCGACGAACAGGATCTTCTTGTGCTTCACCGTGGCGTCGGTCATCACGAACTCGCCGCCCACTCGAATCTGGATCTCATCCCCTGAGAGGGCCGTAGTGCGGCGATCGATGAGGCTCTCCATGCAAGCAGGCAACAGGCCTGTGCGGCTATGGGTCACTGTGGCCGGTACCTGGCTGGGCGCGGGTGTGCATCCACATCGCCGGCGGGTGCGAGGAGTACTTCACGGCCAGCTCGATCACGCCCTCCTTCTCGAACTGCCTCCTGTCCGAGCATATCGAATACCCACCTACCACCTGCACCGAGACCAACACAGCAAACATATTTAAATAATTAAAAAATAAAATAAAATAATAAATGGGGACTATGTACGTCAACGCCAGGCAGGAAGCAGTCTAGCCACTGGCCTGGCCGAAAGTCGAAGGCTGGCGGATCTGTGGATGGACTCCCGTGTGTGGCGAGCCGCCCGGTCTGCGGGCGCAGCAGGAAACGGCGCACGGTGGGCGTCTCGTTCGAAATGGACACAATGCGTGCCGCCACCACGGTGGCCTGCCGCTTCAACCCCTCCGTCCTCTGCAGATGTGTCGTCACCGCCATGAAAATAAATCATATAAAAAAAATTATAAATCAAAATCGAGATAAAAGAGTTGGCGCCTTTTTTTCCTTGTGTGTGGAAAACTTGCCCAAACCTGGGCCAAAAAAGAAAGATCTTCGTACGTACAGAGATCAAACAAGATCAGCACGCCGGCCACTGCTCTCGCTAAGGGCGCATCGCTGGCACTGGCAGGTGGCAAGTACTCCGAAGCCTTGTAGGCCAGGCTAATGCAGGCCTCCGACGCCAATGGGTGTGCATCCCCCCCCACAATTCATCACCATCAGGGCCACAGATGAAATTTTTTTCACAGTGATGCCAGTCAATTGCGACATCTGTGGCCTTAATCAAAACCTCKCMTGCATTATCTGAACTTCGTTATTTTTAAACATTTTGTAAAATCKRCCATYTACGCCATGGTGCCACTTGGAGGCGTGAGCCACTAACAGCTTGTTTTGGGCGCACGTGTAGAGGGGCGCCGAAGCGCTACGGCATGACGGACCCCATCAGCTTGGACGGGCCTACGCCGGTCGACGTGGACTCGACTGAGCGGCTGCGGACCCTCTTGCGGGACGAGTTCCACCTGTTCGAAAGTGAGGCCGAGAGCCAGCATCGTGAAGAGGTGCTGGGTCGGCTCGATCACATCGCCAAGGAATGGGTCCTCTTGTTCGGTAGCCTGGACGGGGCGATGGTTGTGGATTGACGTGGTGGCGTTTCGACGTCAACTCTGCAGCGGCTGATATCGATACGCTCTGCGTTTGCCCGCGCCACGTCACGCGGCCTGACTTCTTCACCGACCTCTACGAAATACTCAAGAACGAACCTGACATCTCCGAGCTCTCGGCTGTGCCCGACGCCTACGTGCCCGTCATGACGTTCAAGTTTGCCAACATTGAGGTACGATACAACTCGCGCGAACTGTGCACGGCTCTTGTACGGTCGACATAGCTCATCAACTCTCGCCTGTCATCATCCAGATCGATTTCTTGTTTGCCACACTGGACAAGGCCGTCATTCCGGAGGACCTCGACCTTCTCGACGAAGCCAACCTCAAGAACTTGGACGAAAAGAGCGTGCTCAGCTTGAACGGTACTCGCTCCTAAACACATGGCCTGGTCGTGTTGAGCTTCAACCTGCTCACCTGAGGTGAGTGTTCCTCCAGGCTGTCGAGTCACGGATCAAATCCTACGGCTGGTCCCCAATATTGAAACTTTTCGTCTTACATTGCGTAGCATAAAGCTGTGGGCCAAACGTGCTCTTGCCAGACCCTCCTTGCTCTCTCTCTCTCTCTCTCTCTCTCTCAGCTCTTCTCTCTTCCATCCACTGCCTCGCCGCTTTAGCTAACCTGATCTCTCTCTCGTGCTGCTCAGGTCGAGGCATCTACGCCAACGTAGTGGGATTCCTGGGTGGTGTCTCGTGGGCTCTTCTCACCGCGCGCATCTGTCAGCTCTACCCCAACGCTCTGCCTTCGACTCTCCTCTCGCGTTTCTTCCGAGGTTGTTACCCTCTCCCCTTCGCTCCGCGGCTTGGTTGCTCTCGTGCTGTGAGTCTCGTGCCGCAAACTCACGTCTTCGCTTGTTCGCCCCCGGTATAGTGTACGAGCACTGGAAATGGCCCAATCCAGTGCTGCTCACTCCCATCACTGAGGGCAGTCTCGGCCTGGGACTCAAGATCTGGAACCCCAAGGTACGTCGCATCGTCCTGCCAATGGTATGACTTGCAAGAGATGGCTAATTCATGAGCATTGTGTTGGGCTGGGCGAATGTAGATCAACTACTCGGACAGAGGCCATTTGATGCCCATCATCACGCCAGCATACCCGTGCATGAATTCGACCTACAACGTCTCCCAGTCTACGCTCACCATACTCAGGGAAGAGTTTAAGCGAGGCCGAGAGATCACGTTTGCCATCGAAAACAAGGGTAGCCCACCTGTGGCACATTCCCGTCTTGTTCACACACATGTTAACATCACGATGGCTTCCAATAGGCGAAGCGTGGAACAAGCTGTTCGACAAGGCTGACTTCTTCTCAAGGTACAAGATCTTTGTCCAGGTCGAGGTGTTCGCCGACACCGAGGAGCATCACCTCAAATGGTACGACCATCGAACTTGCCATTTCTGGGCGTCTAGGTGGTGAAAATGCGGTCTTGTCGAGACTGATATGGTGCTCGTGCTCGTCCAGGGTGGGCTATGTCGAGTCGAAGTTGCGTCTGCTGGTGCGAAGCCTGGAGGACACTCCGAACGTGAAGTACGCGCATCCGCTCCCGAAGTGCTTCCTCACCACGAGCGCCAAGTGGGCCTGCTGCTCGTCCTTCTTCATGGGCCTTTCTTTCGACATGTCGTACGTTATTCGTTTCCTTTCTCTCTCTCTCTCTCTGTCGCTGCGGCAAGTGCGCCTCACTAATATGGCTTTTCTTTTTTCTTTTCTTTTCTTTTTCGATCTCGAAGAAACGGTGCACCCAAGATCGACCTGACACCCGCAGTCTCCGACTTTGTAGCCTTCGTTCGAAGGGCATGGGAAACTCCGCAGTACACCTCCGAGGGTATGTATTGGCCAAGTCCCTGTTCGATGATGATAATACTGCTTAACGTAGCTGGCTCACGTTTTCATGCGCGCAGGAATGGATTTGAGCGTGCGTTGGGTGAGTCGGGCTCAGCTGCCGGAGGTGGTCTACGAGGACGAGCCACACGCTAGGCTCCCGGCCAAGCGCAAGCGTGAGCCTCAGGCCTCCCCTGCGGGTTCGTGCCATGACTTATCCTGCGCGCCGTTTTGCCTTTGTTTCTTTGATCTCACTGAACTGGGCCTTTTCTCTCCAGCCTCTCCGTCGACAGACAAGCGAGCGAAGCCCGAGCCCGCCACACCTTCGCCTGTGGCGACCAGGTCCACTGGTGCGTCGTCCCCCTTCTTTAACACTTCCCTTTTCTTCTTCCTCTCTGACCGGTTATCGTTCAGGCCACAAGCGATCGCTGAGCGACTCGCAGGAAACGGATTTGCTGAAGGGGCAAGAGGGCGCCGCCGTGCAGCAGATCAGCATTGTCACTGAACGGCCCATCGACGAGCCTGCTAACAAGCGCGCCAGAGCCGACGGTACTGCCGCCTCTTCGCACAACCACACTGGTACCATTACATTTGGGTCTGATGACGGAACAGGTGAGGCCGAACAACCTCAACCCGCCGCCGCTGCCACTGCGGCCGTGCCCTCTTCGCCTGCCCCATCTGCTGCGCCTGCTGCCGATTCTTTTTCTTCGCCCTTGTCGACCCCTTCCTCCGCGTCTCCCTCGGCATCGCTCATCTTCACGCCTCCCACCTCTACGCCCACCAAGACACACACCGGCGACACCCCTCTCCCGCTCTCTCCGTTCTCTCCGCTGCAGCCC
>CACVKS010002464.1:0-15176 GCA_902749335.1 Acanthamoeba triangularis
GACACACGACACACGACACACGACACACGACACACGACACACGACACACGACACACGACACACGACACACGACACAGGCAAACGAGGAGATGAAGCGGATGAAGCAGGCCGAGTCGCGGGAGGCGGGCATGCCGAACGCGCTGGCCAGCGCCAAGTCGCAGCAGTCGCGGTCCAAATCGAGCCGCACCCTGCCCCATAACCCGCCCGCCAACCGCCTGGAGCAGCAGCGCAGCGAGCGACTCCTCACCGGCGCCGGCAGCCGCGCCTCGCCCAACGGCAGGGAGCGCAGTGACTCTGAGTCGGTGTCGCCATCGTCGGGTTCAACCACCCGCGTCTCGCCTCGCGAGGGCAGCGGTGGCGTCGGCATTCTGCCCCCGGCGGCGGACTACGGCGAGCAGCAGCGGTCAGCCCAGCAGCTGGCCTGGTGGCGCGGCACGGCGCCCCCTCGAGAACGTAGCGCCAGCGCCGCGCCCAAGCCCAAGCGCAGCGGTGGCGGCGCGGAACCAGCAAGGCGGGGCTAGGGAAAAAACAAGCCCCCCAACGGTACCATTGCAGGCCAGTTTTCTCTGTGGCACAAGAAACAAAAACCAGGGTGAAGATCAGTTGGCGGAGACGGTGTCAATGGTGAGGTGCTGCTTGCCGCTGACGACCTTGAGGGTACAGAAGGGCATGAAGAGCGGTGAATCATCACCTCTCCTTCTAAAGAAGCATAAAGTTGTGAAAGACAACAGCCTCAGAGCTTTTTTTCCCGCGCTTGTGCTCTCCCGCTCCAGCTGACGTGGTCGTCTTCGCCTTTGTCGTCTTCTTCTTTGCCGACGCCCTCTTGGTCACCTCCGGCGAAGTGATGCGCACCACGTCCTTCACGCTCCGCATAAGAGCGCCAAACAGCCAACAACACACCGCAAAGAAAGAAGAAGTGAGCTCACGTCGGGCCGAGGGAGCACAATGTGTTGGACCGGGGGGAGAGGGAGGGGGCAGAGAGTGAAGCCGCACCTTCCTCGAAGCCGTAGACAACACGCTCGTTCTTCCAGTAGGCCCAACGGCGTGATCTTCTTTCAATTGCTTCTGCGAGTTGGCGCGTGCTGTGTGCGCGTGTCGTGTTTGAGTTTGGGCGCAGAGAGAGAGAGAGAGAGAGCGAGAGGGTACCCTGATGGCCTCGGTCTCTTCGATGAGGCTGTCGTTGGGGTCGACAAAGGTCGGCAGCTCCTCTTAGACTCTGATTGTCGATGTCGCGACAAGTAGCCCGAGGTGTCCACTGGACATCGCCGATGGACATCGCTGTCGTCGCGGTCGTCGACGTGCGGCGGAGAGGGCGGCCGAGAGCGCGACGTGGCTGTGACCGTGCTCCCGCGTTTCTCGCCGGCGGCAGCGACGGTGGTGCCTGATTTGGTGGACTGGCTGGCACGGGTGGGCGACCCCATGGCGGGCTGTCCTGCTCGGCAAAGGTTTATTCTTTTATTTTTCAAATCGTATTTCTCCTCCATTTTAAGATTCTATGATTTTTGTCATTTACAAGCGACCACTCTAAAAAAAGAGCTGAAATATTACTAGGAAGATTTTCTGCATCTTTACTTTCCGATGAACAAAGTACCGGAGAGGATAATGCGGGTCATCTCACGAGAACAGGCTCGCCTCTACCTGTTGGGCCAGCTTAAGCTAAAGATGAACGTTTTTTCGAGCGGTAACCACCTCCATTGCTCCCGATTTTTTACAAACTAAATGGCATCTCTTGACGATTGAATGCAAAATCACCAGGCGGCGAAGGTGTGGAAGAAATCTTGAAGGACCTGAGGTGCATCCAGGTCGACAGCTTAGACCCGATGGGCCTCTCCCACGAGCTCGTGGTCATGGCCCGAACCGATGGCGTGGACCGAGGTTCTTTCTGCCTACCAGAAGTCAAGTTTATTGTTAAGTGGCTGACCCATCGATGGCGCAGGCACAATGTTCCGCCACCTGCCCGACGGCTCCTACTTCGAACACTGGGCCAAGGAGCGGTACGCCAGAACCGCACACGCACACGGCTCAATTTTTCTTGTTCATCCGCCGCACACACGCACCTCCGCACACACAGGTGCATTCTTCCGGCGTCGGCGTTTCCGTACTACCACAACAACGCGCAGAAGAAGCACATGACCCACTGGTGGTACCGCCGCGGGCAGGAGGCCAAGCTGGCTCAGATCTTGGTGGCCGCCAACACCACCGAGCCAAGCCCCGATGATGGTGACGACAGCGACGCGGCCGCTGCGGCCACCGCCGACGAGAAGCTGCTGCAGCGGGCCCTGCAGAAGGTGATCAAGGAGGTCGAGGAGAAGGGACCCCAGGTCCACCCGGGCCTACTCACCCCCATCAACAACGAGAGGCACACGACACCCCCCAAAGGAATTCTAAACATTCCACACACCGCACACGCGCGCTAATCAAAGGCCAAACTGGACAGGTCGACGACGGGGCTGGCGCTGGAGGTGCTGTGGGGCGAGTGCCGGGTGGTGATCACGCGGGCCAAGGGGCGCGACTCGAAGGTCAAGCTCTACTCGACCCCCGACGCCATCTTCGCGCCCGAGGTGGTGGCCCAACTCGGCCAGCCCCTGGCCGACGACGAGTTCGGTGCGTGGTCGCCCGACCAATCGGCGAGCAGAACACAACACATGAACAACCAATCGCCAAACAACAATTAATGCTTAATGCTGTTGCTGGTGGTGCCCACAGCGCGGTGGGCCGTGTTGGACCGGGTGGAGGCGGCGGGGCTGCTGCCCCGTACCTCCGGGCCGCACTGGTCGGTCTTCGAGAAGTTCCGCAAGGCGCCCATCATCGACACCCTCCTCGAGGCTGGCGACATTGAAGAAGTGCAGAGTACATTCTCTCTCTCTCTCTTCGTTCTCTTCGTCGCGTCGTCTCACCTTCACTCTTTTTCACTTCGCGTTTCGTTCTTTTTCGCTTTTCGTCTGACGCTTCGTCTTCGTTCTTTTCAGTCGAGGGCTCGCGCACGGTCTACCTGGCGCCCAAGGGCTGGATGGACCGCCAGTTCCCCGATTTCGACGATCGCATGCGCATCATCGCACCCCTCGACCCGCTCGTCTGGCACCGGTACTCCCCCAACCCAACCAATCAACTTCAACCGAAGCCTTTTAACCAACCGACCAATAATCAGGCCGCTCGTGCAGCACGTGTTTGGGTTCGAGTACGTGTGGGAGGTCTACAAGAAGGAGGCCACACGCACCTGGGGCTGGTACGCCCCCCCCGCCACCACCCGCCCCCGTAAACACCGGTGAAGGCTCACCGCTGGGCTGGGCTGGGCTGGGCCAGGTACGTGTGTCCGCTGCTGTACAAGGGGCGCTTCGTGGGCCGGCTCGAGGGCAAGGTGGAGGGCGACGAACTCGTCATCAAGAATGTGTGGAAGGAGGAGCCAAAGAAGAAGAAGAAGAAGACGAAGAAGATGAAGGTCGAGGTTGAAGAAGAAGAGGAGGAGAAGGAGGAGAAAGAGGAAGAGTTTAACGAGGAGGCGTTCCGGGCGATGTTGAAGAGGCACGCCGAGGCGTGTGGGGCGTCGCGGGTGGTGGTCAACGGTCGAAAGATGACCGATGGCGTGCCCCTGGTCTACTCGTCCCTCGGCAAGAAGTCGGCGACCACCAAGTCAAAGACAACAACACAGAAGACGAAAGAGAAGGCGGAGAAGAAGAAGAAGGCTGTGACGCCCACGAAGAGGAAGAGGGCAGGCAAGGCCAAGCTGGAGGAGGATGAAGAAGATGAAGAGGAGGAGGAGGCTTCATTTACTGACAGTGGTGATGACGATGAAGGCAGTGAAGTGGAGCTGAAGCGCCAAAAGCAGCGTGGAGGAGAAAGGCGAAGGAGCACCAGGACGAGGACAGCTGCTGTGAAGAGAAAGAAGCTTCTGGCAGAAGAGGAGGAGGAAGAGGAGGAGTCAGGTAGTGATGCAAATGATCCATCCTATGGCCACTAATGCCCCCAAAATATATTCTCCTCCACTCAGGCCTCATTGACAAGAAACAACCTTTTTCCACCGAAGGTTGCAAATCCCTCTTATTACTGGTACGAAGCTGGTCAATGGAATTTCGCGCACAATGCCCTGAAATAGAGGAGTCCAGGTTTGTTCCAGGGTTTGGGTATCTGCCCCCCGATACACGGTGACGTCACCACAACCTGCAACCATCCTCTTTATGAAGGTTCAAGTTCGGCTGCGGCAACAGACCGAAACGAACAGCAACGACGACGACAGAGATCACAGCATGTCTGAAAAGCAGGTGCAGGAGAAGGAGAAGGAGGACTTGGTCATGTACTGGCACATCAGCTTCTGGGATCGGCCACTCGAGGGTGTCGCCATGTACATGGACAGCCCCGTCTACTTCAAGTTGATCGAGGAGGACGATGACGACGACGATGACGATGACGAGCATGAACAAGACCAAATGGTGGTGGCAAAGTACGACGACGAACCGACCTACGCCCTACACGCCCTGACCGAGGCACAGTACCACGAGCTCGAAGCCCAGCACGAGGAGTTCGGCCGCCTGGTGGGCCGGCACACGGACCACCGCCCGGGCATCTACGCGCCCTACACGACGACCAGCGACAACAACGGAGAGGGCACACGGAGTCGGGTCCAGCAGTGGTACGAGAGCGCGGCGAACTGGAAGCTCAGCTTCAGCCCCACCCGGCAATGCCCGCGGATCGCCACCGTGCCGTGGACCGCCTTCGCCAACTACCAGCAGCCCACCACGTCGGCGACCAACTCATAAAAGACAACTTACAGGCTGGCCTTGCCCTGTTTTATCAGAGGGCGAAGGGGAGGACGGGGCGGCCGCGCACGTAGACCTGGGCCAGGTTGCGGTCGTCGCCCAGGAAGAGCCACTTCTCCAGCGTGCGCTTGATGGCCGCCTCGTCATCGTGGCCGTCGCCGCTGTCGATGTCGGAGTCAAACTCGTCGATGGGCGAACCGGGGCAGAACGGAGCCACCACGAGCGCGTCGAACTCCTGTTATAAGTCGTGCGTGTGCGGTGTGAGCGCACGCGTGTGCGCACGCGGGTTCGTGGTGGCGTGTGCATAGAGTTGTCGCGTCGCGTCGTGTGTGGCGTGTGTCATGTCGCGCATACCTTGCCCACGGCGAAGTTGCCCACCTTGTGGTCGATGCTAAGCACTTGCGCGCCGCCCAGGGTGAGCAGATAGAACGCTTCCGCCACGCTCAACGGCGCAAGCTCCGGTCGCTTGGCGTGCATGATCTGTGTCGTGTTGTGTCGCGTGCGATGTGTTAGTGTGTGTGTTAGTGTGTGGGTGTGTGTCGTGTGTCGTGTGTCGTGTGTCGTGTGTCGTGTGTCGTGTGTGTGTTGTGCGCACGGCGCACACGCCGCTCAGCACGTAGAAGTTGGAGCTCGGGCAATGGGCCACCCCGACCCCGTAGCGCACCAGCAGGTCCTCCTCGGCCTCCGACAAAAGGATCTGTTCGGGCGCACACGCACGTGTGTGGTCACTCCACCCGCACACACCACCGCACACACACGCACACGCACACGCAGACGCACACACGACCGCACACGCACGAGACACGTACGGCGTGTGCGAGGACGGTCTTGTTGGTGAGCAGCCCGGCTTCCTGGTAGACGTGGGTATAGGTCGGCTGGTCCGGATGCAGCTCGAGCACCTGATATTTTTTTAAAAAAGAAAATAGAAAAAAGAAATTATATAGGTTGGAATTCCAAACGCGCGGGACGGTCAGGAGTCGAGGGTGGAGGTACCCAGTCGGTGTCGGGCTTGCTCTCGGAGACGTGGGTCTGGATGGGGAGGTCGTGCCTCCGCGCGATCTCGCCCAGGCCCTTCATCAACTCCATCGTGCACGTCGGCGCAAACCTGCGCGTGTCGCGTGTGTCGTGGGCCACACACGACACACACACACACACACACGATGACACACACGCACACGCACCACGACACGCACAGAGCAGAGCGGTGCGTGCCTGGGGGTGAGGATGGGGGTGATGAGCGGGTCGCGCATGGCGAGCACCTCCTCGCAGAAGTGCGCCGTGTCGCGCAGCGAGTCGCCCGTGGTCTCGACATAGTGCGCCGGCGAGTTGCGGTCCATGCACACCTTGCCCACGAACGCCCGCTGCCCGTACCTGGCCGCCGTCTCTGCCCATCGCCCCCAAGTACGCAATAAATTGAGCTGTGTCGTGCGTCGTGTGCCGTGTCGCGTGCGGCGTCGCGTGTCGCGTGTCGCGTGGCGCGTGGCGCGTGCGGCGTACCGGCGAGCAGCTTGGTGGCAGGCGCGTGGATGGTCCCATAGTAGGCTACGGTTGTGGTGCCCAGTTGCAGCCCACGTCGCACCACCGCCGGATACACTGCCGCCGCACACGCACTTGCACAGTCAGCGCACACGACCAACGACACGACACGACCAACGACAGGCGCACCTCGCGCGGCGTAGTCGGGGTCCTTGAAGCGGGTCTCGGCGGGGAAGGTGTAGGTCTCGAGCCACTCGAGCAGCGGCATGTCGAGCCCGTTGCCCGCGTTCACGAACTGCGGCGCGTGGTAGTGCGTGTCCACCAGGCCCGGCACCAGGAAGCCTCGCCGGGGCAGCTCCACGAACTCGACCGCATCGCTCAGGCCGTATCTGGAAAAAAAAAAGAATCCCAAATATAAATCCCAAATTAATTGTTATTATTTACCTTTACCAATATCAATTAATAATTGTTTTTGGATAAAATAAATATATATTTATTTTGATAACAGGGAAGTGAAGGAGTACTTGTGGATGAGGCTGGGGCGGTCGAGTTGGCCGTCGGGCTGGGGCGAGTGGAGGAAGGCGATGCAGCCCGCGGCGTCCACGCCAAGCCAGGCGTGCGGCACCACACCAAGCTCGCCAAGCGAGAGTGAATGCACCACTGTCCCATGAAACACACGCACCACCACCGCTGATGCACCGCCCCCTTCCATCTTTCCACTGTTATCTCAAAATTGTTTTTAAAAGGGAAAATGAATTTTGTTTTGATTTTTAATTTTCAAAAATTTAAAAATCAAAACAAAAATGGGGAGCTGTAATTGGTGGCGACAGCAACACTTGAACTTGCCAGGTGAGGGCTCTGATCAGAGGGCGAAGGGGAGGACGGGGCGGCCGCGCACGTAGACCTGGGCCAGGTTGCGGTCGTCGCCCAGGAAGAGCCACTTCTCCAGCGTGCGCCTGATGGCCGCCTCGTCATCGTGGCTGCCGCTCACATCTTCCGCGTCGAACTCGTCAATAGGCGAGCCCTCTGCGAACGGGGCCACCACCAACGCGTCCAGCTCCTGCTCGCGCCGCCGCCACCGGTGTTGCGTCGAGTCAGCGTTGGCCCATGGGGGGAGGGTGGTTACTACTACAGTACCTTGCCGACGAGGAAGTTGCCCACCCGGTCGTCAATGTCAAGCACCCGGGCGCCGCCGAGGGTCAGCAGGTAGAAGCCTTCCGCCACGTTCAGCGGCGCGAGCTCGGTGTGCTCGGTGTGCACCATCTGATGATCATCAACTCCTTCGGTCACCATCGTGTGTGTCTATGTGGCGTGTGCGGCGTGTGTGGCGTGTGAGCGAAGGCGGTAGTCTACAAACCTTGGAGGCGATGATGGCCAGACGGAACGCGTCAAGCATGTTGGGGCAAAAACCTACACACACCATCGGCACTTCAGCTCATCGCACACACGACACACACAACACACACACACGACACACACGACATTTACCACACACACGACACACACGTACCGCCRGAGAYGTCGGWGCCGAGGCCGACYTTGATGCCCTTGTTGAGGARGCGTCGCACGGSGCACAYSCCGCTCAGCAGCGAAAAATTGGAGTTGGGGCAGTGCGAAATGCCCGCCTGCTGCGCCAACACAAGGTCCTCCTCCGGCTCCGTCAAATGGACCTGTGCGTGTGTCATGTGTGTCGTGTCGTGTTGTGTCGTGCGACGCATGTAGTGAGCCGTGTCGTTGGTCGTGAGTGTGGTGTCGCGTGGGATCAAGTGAACGAAGTCGAGGGGCAGGCAGCGTACGGCGTGGGCGAGGACGGTCTTCTTGGTGAGAAGCCCGGCCTGGTGGTAGGTGTGGGTGTAGGTAGGCTGGTCGGGATGAAGCTCTTTCACCTGATCCCCCCCCCAGCACTGCCTTTAGTTACCTGCGCGCCGCTGCGCTGGTGCGTGTGCGAGTGCGGCGGTGCGTGTCGTGCGGCGTGTGCGCGATCGTGTGTGTCGCATACCCAGGCGACCTCAGCCTTGCTCTCGGAAACGTGAGTCTGGATGGGGAGGTCGTGCTTTCGCGCGATCTCGCTGAGGCCCTTCATCAACTCCATCGTGCACGTCGGCGTAAACCTGCGCGCGTCGCGTGTCATCTCATGTCATCTCATGTCAAGCGATGCGTGCGCGTGCGCGAGTGTGTGCGGTACCTGGGGGTGAGGATGGGGGTGATGAGCGGGTCGCGCATGGCGAGCACCTCCTCGCAGAAGTGCGCCGTGTCGCGCAGCGAGTCGCCCGTGGTCTCGACGTAGTGCGCCGGCGAGTTGCGGTCCATGCACACCTTGCCCACGAACGCCCGCTGCCCGTACCTGGCCGCCGCCTCTGTGTGTCGTTTGGCCCAGTCAGCATTCATCATCAACCAACACACGCCGCACGACACGCACGACACGCACGACACGCACGACACAGTTTGTGTACCGGCGAGGACTTTGGTGGCGGGCGCGTGAATGGTGCCAAAGTAGCTGATGGTCGTGGTGCCCAATCCGAGCGAGCGACGCACCACCGCCGTGTAAACTGCCATCCAACCACGCGAGACACGAATGAGAACACACCGCACACCGCACACGCACGCTACACTCACGCACGTACTCTTCTTGGCGTAGTCGGGGTCCTTGAAGCGGGTCTCGGCGGGGAAGGTGTAGGTCTCGAGCCACTCGAGCAGCGGCATGTCGAGCCCGTTGCCCGCGTTCACGAACTGCGGCGCGTGGGCGTGCGTGTCCACCATGCCTATGGAATAGAGCATTTATTATTGATTTATTATTTTATATATTTTACTTTATTTATGGAGATGCATTTTCAAACAATGCAAATAAATAATAAAAACAACAATAAATAATAAAGTACCTGGCACGATGAAGCCTCGTCGGGGCAACTCTACGAATTCAACGGCCTCGCTAAGCTTGTACCTGGGGTGGAGTTTATTGATTTTATTTATTTATTTCATTATTATCTGTTTTAATTCGCTTCGTTCGAATTAACATTAAATTTAAAGTAGCAAGGTTGGGGCGTACTTGAGGATGAGGGCCGGGCGGTCGAGGCTACCATCCTGGAGGAAAGCAATGCGGCCGGTGGCATCAACGCCGAGCCAGGCACGCGGCACCACGTCGAGCTGATCGAGGGCGAGCGAATGCACCACCGTCCCGTGAAACACGCGCACCACAACCGCCTCGTTCGTCTCCATCTGCGCCGCCTTCATCTCCTCGCCGTCGTAGTTCAATGCAAACGGTCGCTCCTCTCGGCACGAACTACGGCGATAAAGTCGGATAAATATTATTTCTTTTTTGTTTATTTATCTGTTTATGATCTATTTATTTTTGCTTTTATTAGTTTTGGTGAGATGGTGCCTCGGCTGTTTGTGCTTCGTCACGCAGAGTCCGAGTTCAATGCAAGCGAGGGCGCGGTGGACACGAGGGATTGCGACCTCAGCCCCCAGGGCGAGGCGCAGGCGAGGGCGCTAGGGGGGCTCCACTTCCACCTCGCCATCGTCTCGCCTCTTCGCCGAGCACGACGCACCCTCTACGAGTCGGGATTTACGATTGGCAACGATGCTGCTGATGCAGCGGCGGGGCTGCCAAAGGACGGGGCAAACCCAAGAGTGAAGATGGACCATCTGGCGAGGGAGGTGCGGCTGGACGTGTGCGACTTCATGGCTGGAGAGGAAATTTGGCCTCTACACACCGAGATTGGCGAGGGGAAAGAAGAAGAGAAGAGGAGCTGGCGCGAGAGCCCAGAGCAAGTGAATGAACGTGTGCACGCACTTTGGCGAGTTGTAGTGGATGAAGCGGCTCTTATGATGACGAGTAGTGGAGGCATGCGACAACAAATCTTGATCGTTTCGCACAGCGATTTCCTGTGGCACTTCACCGCCAACGAGTGCGACCTCGTCAACGCAGAGCTGGCCGAGATCACTCACCTTCTTGAAGCGAAACTCAAAATATAAATTTATAAAAAGTCCGTTCTTTTGTGACCCTCGATAGATGGAGAAGGCGGGAATGGAATTTGATTCCGAAGATGAAGACAAAGCTCTTAACGAGCATGAAGCCAGCAGGTACCTGACGACCTGCCACAGAAAATCAATCACATATTAATGCAAATTTAATCTCTCATCAATTCGGGGTAGGGGCTGCATGATCGATGAAGAGTTTTACGCTCGATTCTCGGTCTTTGGCGGACGCAAGGAGCCCCCACTTGCCCCTTACGCTGCCGCCAGCAGCAGGAGCAAGGACGCTGCACCCTCGCCATCAGCAGCTTCCCTCTCTCGCTCTGTCCCTCTCGACGTACACTAGCGCCACCCACCCCTGGACTCTACTTTCCTGTTTGCAGTGCGTGCTCATCTCTATCCCGTCCCGTGTTGTGTCGTGTGTGTCGTGTGTCGTGTGTCGTGTCGTGTCGCTCCTCTTGAGTAGCGAACGAAGCGAGCGACCAGTGACAGCTCCGCTGAGTCGACCGTCAAGCCCGCAGCCCCTCAGGTGCCTGCCTGCCTTCGTGTCACACGCTACAAGGTCATCGACTGACCGACCAACTGACTGACCGACATCTTTTTCTTATCTTAGCCGCCGGCCAAGAAGCGTCGAGGCACGGAGATCATCGACCTGATCGACATGATCCAATCCAGCATCACGCCCATCCCTTCATCTTCCGGCGCTGGCGGCGGCGGCGGCGGCTCGACTTCGACTTCGCCCACGCCCGCGTCGACGCCGTCCGTCGTCGCTGCCCCGGTGCTGCTCAAGAAGTCGGGTCCGGCGGCGGCACTGGCGGCCGGGCCAGCTGCGGCCCCGAGCCCCAACCTTCCTCGCACATCGTCCCTCACCCAGCAGGAGCACCGCCTCTTCCTCGATCTCGAGCGGCGATACGTGCAACACCAACAGCAACAGGTACACTGCCTGTGTCGTTGGTCGTTGGTCGTGTCGTGTCGTGTGTCGTGTGTCGTGTGTCGTGTCTAATTCGGGCCAACGGTCTTACGCTGTGTAGGGGCCGCCGCTGGACGAGGCGAATCTGAGCAAGTACCTGGAAATGCGGCACAGGGTGTTCCTGGAGCAGCAGGAGTACGACAACGCGCAGAGACAAAAGGTGCGACTTGCGGTTGGAGGCGCCGCCTCCTCACCCACCAAGGGTCCCCCTCCTGGTGGCGATTCAGCGTGCTCAACATGTGGTCGCGCTGTCTGTCGCAGGCGAGGGAGAACAACGTGTTTCTCAAGTACAATCCGGCGATCAAAGCGCAAGTCGAGGTAACCCTCGCTCATCGAGCCCATCTGCCCCGACTCTGCACCTTGACTCATGGCACGACACACACAACGCACACACGACACACACGACACGACACACACGACACGACACACAACGCACACACGACACACACGGCACACGTTCCAGCAATTCCTGGCGCAGAAGAGGACGCGCGTGAAGCAGTATCCGCGCTTCTATCAGCCGCACGTACGTCCACTCCTCGAGTGCTTGTTAATCGTTGAAGTGGCAGCGTCTCAGCGACCCGAAGTGGTTTTCTAAAATCAAAAAAAAACTATTGCCAGGACACGGTGGACCTCAACAAGGTGGAGCTCGCCAACGACGACCCGCTCCTCAAACACCACTCGCCGCTCTTTCAAATCGTGCGTGCCTCACATTCCCACCTTGTGTGCGGTGTGTGCGGTGTGTGCGGTGTGTGCGGTGTGTGCGGTGGTGCGAGGCTAATATTCAGGCTCTAGGGTCGCGTGTTGCGATTCGACCCTCCGCCCGACTACGAGTCGGAAATCGCGCCCGATCTGCCGGTCTTCCAGCCCCAGACGCCCAAGAAGCGGTGGCACAAGCAGACGATGCCGGCGGTGAGCGAGGACCCCTACGTGCGGTGCCTCGCGCGCGAAACCGATCCGGGCATCGAAGTCGTCTTGTCCTCCGGGTGCGTCTGAGGGCTTGGCCTTGGCCGTTGGAATGTGAAGTATGCACCCAGCCGTATGGCACTCACCCGTGTCTGGTGCAGGAGCGTGTCGGCTCTATTCAACATGTACAGCGAGTCCTGGGAGATCCCAGTCTCCGTCATCCAGGACGACACCACAGGCACTCACCACGACCAACGACACGACCAACGACACGACCAACGACACGACCAACGACACGACCAACGACACGACCAACGACACGACACGCAACACGACACGCAACACGACACACGACACACGACACACGACACACGACACACGACACACGACACACGACACACGACACACGACACACGACACACGACACACGCGACACGACACGCAACACGACCAACGACACAAGGCTGACTTGGAAGCGGTAACAGGCGGCAGGAAGGTGGTGATGATCGACAAGCCGCTGCTCAAGAAGAAACTTACGCTGCGCGAGAAGAACGAGCTCTACTACAAGACCGCCTACGAGCACCTGGGCCTGTGCCTCGCCCCGGAGACCTCCATCTCCCTACCCCTGCCCGTTCGCGCCCCGCCGGCGGTTAAGGACCACCACCAGCCCCAGCAGCCGCAGCCGGTACCCACCAGCCCGCGGTCTCGCATTCATCGCATTACCAACCTGCGTGTGTCGTGTGTCGTGTGTCGTGTCACGTCGTGTGTCGTGTGTCGTGTGCGGCCAAAACCGCAGCCAGCGCCAGCGCCAGTTGCCCAAAAAGAAAAAGGCGAGCAAGCGGAGGCAAACGGAGGCGAGAAGGCGGAGGAGTCGGCGGCGCAGGAGGAGTTGGAGATCGACGAAGAGGAGGAGGGCGGCGAGGGCGATGACGAGGGCGACGAGGAAGAACGCGAGCGGAGGGAAAAAGAGAAGCGCGAGGCCCAACAGCGCGAAGCCGAACGCAAGGCCAAGCTCGAGGAGGACCGAAAGAACGAAGAGAGGTGCGACGACCTTTGCGCTCTCTCGGGCTCCACCTCTGCTGACACGCGTGTGTCGTGCGTGTCGTGCGTGTGTCGTGCGTGTGTCGTGCGTGTAGGCAAAGGGAAGAGAAGGAGAAGCGGCGGTGCCAAGCGCTGGGCAAGGCGGGCGAGGAGTGGATGGGGCGCAGCTTCCCGTCGCTCGCCGACGGCAACCTCATCTACCACCTGTGGACCTTTGGCGACCTGCGCCTCCTCATCCGATGCAAACTCCACGGCTACACCAAGACCCCCGCCGTACCGCAACAACACCACCCTCATCGACGTCGTGCACCACTTACCGTGTGTCGTGTGTGTCGTGTCGTGTCGTGTCGTGAGCGCAGGGCCAAAAGTTTATAGGGACGAAGGTGAAGCTGGAGTACTTTGGGGACCAGTGGGAGGAAACGACGGCGAGCGAGACCGCGCGGCAGTGGACGCACCACTACATCCGGCCCTACGACCCGATCATCCTCGTCGCCCGCTGGAACGTGTTCTCCTCCCGCCTGCTCTGCACCGAACGACGCGACATCCAGAAGCTCCTCCCGCCCGGCACCACTTTCGTGTACGCGTCCCTCGCGTGCGTGCGTGTGCGGTGGTGCGTGTGCGTGTGCGACAGTGCGTGTGCGGTTGACTGATGCGGGCACACAGGCCGGCCATTGCGGCGAAGGCTCTGCTGGTGGTGCTGCAGAAATTGCGAGCGCTCGCGCCCGGCCAGTACCTGCTCACCCACAAGGTCGAAGATCGCGCCGTCGTCATCCTCAAGGCTGTCGATCGTACGCCCTCTGTGCGTGTGCGTGTGGCGTGCGTGTGCGTGTGCGTGTGCGTGTGCGATTGTGCTCAGTGTGTCGTGTGCGTGTAGCATCAACAATGCCGCCAAAGGGAGCGTCGGCCGGCTACGACCTCCACACGTCGCACGCTTCATCGGGCGCCACCGACGAGCGCACGGTGCCCTACGTGCGGCTGATCTGGCCGCGCGAGCTGTCCGACCAGGTACCGCACACGTTCCCGCCGGCCTCGACCACCCCCGGCGGCCACGGCGGCCAGCAGGCGTCGTACTCGCCCGCGGCGTTGGCCGGGGGCGGCCCCGGCGCCCAGCAGTACCGGCAGATCGCCGAGCAGCTCAAGCGGGTCAAGAACGTCAAGTACTGCTTCGACTACGCCAAAAAGGTACTCCACCGGTACACACGCGGTGTAGTGCGTGTCGTGTGCGGCTTGCTTCTTTTTAATATTTGTTTTTATTTATTACTTTTTTAAATTTTTTTTTGCTATTTTGCTATTTTGCTAAATTGTAGAATTTATTTTCTGATTTTGTAGGGTTTCTGTCCGCGCGGGCTGGGGTGTCACTTCCCGCACCTGGAGGCCAAGACGGTGCTGGAGATCAGCAAGGAGCAGCGGAAGAAGGCCAACAAGAAGCGCAAGGCCAAGATGCGCCAGGACAGGCGACAGGGCGCCAACAACTCACCACCGACGTCTTCCCCTCACGGGCGCCACTCGGCCACCGGCGGCGACGAGGGCTCGCGATCGCCCGTGTCGCCCTCCTCCCCAGGCGGCGGCGGCGAAGGCAGCGACGATGGTGGTGGTGGCCACGGGTCCTACGATGACTACCGAGACAGCGACGCCGGGGGCGGCGATGAAGTCGACCGAGGAGTGTCGGGCACCACCACAGCGACGGAGAAGCAGGTCGACAGTGACCTCCACTACATCGCCACCACACTCTGATTGGGCGCCTCGCCAAAATAATAATAATAAAAAAGCGGCCAACGAGTTTTATTTGTCGACCCACGCACTAACCAGCCCCGACACTCACACCTGCAAAACACACGCACAACCACACACCACACGACACAATGGCGGAGCAAAGCCAGCGGCAAATGTTCGCGTGCCCGTGCTGCGGGAACTTCACGCTGGAGGACCGCGGCGGCTTCTGCATGTGCCCGGTGTGCTACTGGGAGGACGACGGGCAGGGCGACCACGACGCCGACGTGGTGCGCGGCGGACCCAACGGCTTGCTCAGTCTCACGATGGCCCGCGCCAACTACACC
>CACVKS010002481.1:0-13862 GCA_902749335.1 Acanthamoeba triangularis
GCTCCCACTTCTCCCGCCTCCTTCTCGCCCGCCGCCTCGCCGCGCTCCTCTCCCACCGGCAGCGCCGTCCAATCTCCTCCCATCCCCGCCAGCGGACTCCAAAAGGTTCTTCCTCTCTCTCTCTCTCTCTCTCTCTCTCTCTTCTCTCTCTCTTCGTTCTTTTCTTCGCTTTCCTGATCAACCAACCTTGGTCTGACCTTGCATCGTTTTCGTTCTCTCTCTCTCTTTCGTCGCTTTCTTTCTTCTTCGTTCTCCACGCCTTTTTTAGCCTTCATATATCGCGGCGGGCCGCGGCGGCGGACTCGGCGGGAGCGGCGGCGGGCAGCGACTATCCTATCGGGCACCGCTGCCCTCGGCTCCCGGCTCGGGTGGTCCACCCGGCTCGGCGCCCATGCGGCCACCGCCACCGACCGGCCGCGGCAGGGGCGGTGCGCCGCCCATGCCCCAGCAGCAGCAGCAGCTGCCCAAGCCCTCGTTCCAGGCACCGCCGATTCCCTGCCACCAGCCCCACGCCGTCGGCGCACCGCGGGAGGAGGACGGCCCGAGCGACAACGGCCACAACGGAACCGGCAGCGGCGGTTCGATGGAAGCCCTGCCCACGCTCGGACCCGATGTCGACGTCGAGGACCTGGTGTCGCACGAGGACCCGCTCACCCTCTACTCGGGCATGCAACTCCTTGGGCAAGGGTACTGCCGTGTGTGTGTGTGTCGTGTGTGTCGTGTGTGTGTGTCGTGTGTGTGCGCGCGCTGAGACAAATGTGGCGCGTGCAGAGCGTCGGGAGCGGTCTACAGCGCCACGGATTCGCGAAACGGCAAGCTGGTGGCGATCAAACAGATGGTGATGGCCAAGCAAATCAAGCGGGAGATCCTGGTGAACGAGATCCGAATCATGAGCGAAAGCCGTCACCCCGCCATCGTACAGTATATTGACAGGTATTTGTTCTTCTCCATCATCACCATCGTCAGCTCGCATACCCCCCCCCCGCTGTTGTTACTGACGTGGCGATATCCTTTTTGTGTGTGTGTCGACACAAAGCTACATCGTCGGCGGCTCGTTGTGGGTGGTGATGGAGCTCGTCGAGGGAGGATCGCTCACCGAGATCATCGAAAACATCCGCCACGAGGTGCGAGAGGACCACATGGCCGCCATCTGCAAGGCCACGCTCGAGGTACTCTCTCTTTCAGTCCACATTCCAACCATTCCTCTTCCTGCGCCAACACAACCTATTCGCACCAACACACACGACACACCACACGACACACGACACACACACACACCGCACACACGACACACACACGACACACACTGCAGGGTTTGCATTATCTGCATACGCGCCCGCATCCGATCATCCACCGCGACATCAAGTCGGACAACATCCTGGTGGGCCTCGACGGCGCGGTCAAGATCACCGACTTTGGCTACGGCGCGCAGCTGGGCGGCGGATTCGCCGACGAGAGAATCTCCGTCGTGGGCACCACCTACTGGATGGCCCCCGAGGTCGTCACCGGCAAGAAATACAAGGTGACACCCCCCCCCCAATGCGTGTTGTGTGCGACTCACAAACTAACGCACGCGACACGGCACACGCGACACGACACGACACGACACGACACGACACGACACGACACGACACGACACGACACGACACACACGACACACACACACACGACACACAGACGAACGTGGACGTGTGGTCGCTGGGCATTATGGCGCTGGAGATGGTGGAGGGCGAACCGCCCTACATGGGCGAGCCGATGCTCAAGGCGCTCTACATGATCGCCAAGGAGGGCCGGCCGGCGTTCAAGAACCCCGGCGGCATGTCCCCCGACCTCAAGGACTTCATTGAACAGTGTACCATTATGGATCCCGTCGACCGCCCCTCCGCCGCCCAGATGCTCCAGGTACTGTATTCTCTGCGTGTGTGTCGTGTGTGTCGTGTGTGTCGTGTGTGTCGTGTGTGTCGTGTGTGTCGTGTGTGTCGTGTGTGTCGTGTGTGCGGTGGTCGTGTCGTGTGCTGATGTGCGTGTTGCGTGTGTGCGGAGGACAGCATCCATTTTTGCGGCGGGCGTGCAGGCAGGACCAGCTCGTGCCGCTGGTTATCTCGAACAAGAAGAAGAAGGACGCCGAGGCCTCGATCCACGCGGCCTTCCTCATCTAAGTTGTTCGGCCAAGAACCGGCCTGGCCCCAAAGAACGAAGAAAGAAAAAGGAGAAGAGTCACATTTGTATTTCTCAACAGCGAAGAGCGAAGAGACATCCGCACACAAAATATAAAATATCAAATAAAATAAGGGTGTAAATAAAAATGATTTTATTTTCCTTTTTTTGATTCCTGAGTTCTTCTTTATCTTGATTCACTAAAAAGGTTCAATGTTTTACTTTTATCTTGCAAAAAAAGCGATTAAATAAATGGAACGCGAAGAGACGCGAGCTGGGGGCGGCCCTCCCATCTATCGTTCGGCGACCGTTCACTTCAAGCTGCCGGACGAGATCGCCCAACGCATCTTGTCCTGGAGTCGCAATCACATTCCCGATGATTGGCTCTTCGATCCCGCCTCTCTCGATGCTCCCTCTCCATCTTCATCTTCTTCACCATCAAAGAAACCCACCAAGGCAAACAACAAGAGGCAAGTTGTGCCAGTCCACGCCAAGACGAAGAAGACAAAGACGATGGCGTCGTCCCTGTTCCTGCCGCCGTGCATGCGGGTCACCGAACCGCACGTGACCATCCTGGGCGGCCTGCGCGAGGTCGACTTCGAAGCCATCCGGCGCGACCTGCAGTCCGACGACCAGCCCGACCACTTCGACCTCCAGTTCGGCCGCGTCGCGATCTGGAACAGGTACACTTCGTTGGTCGTGTCGTGTCGTGCGGCCGAGCGCGTGTGCCATGCGCTTCAATGACACGTACACGCGCACACGCACAGTGGGTACTACGCGGTGGTGGTGGTGAATGTGACGGCCACGAAGCCGATGAACGACCTGTTCCGGCGGCTGGGGCGGCACCCGACGCAGTCGACGTCGGACAAGGGGCGGAACAACTACAAGCCGCACCTCACGATCGCCTACATCCGCAAGGACAAGGCCGAGGCCCTTCTCCACTCGCTACGGGCCGGCAACAACAAGAGGAGCGGGGACCACAAGGCATCAGTGGCGCCAGCAGTGTCTACGTGGGCAAACAACAAGGGGACAGAGGAGGAAGAAGAGAGATGGAATGATGGGGAAGTGGAGGCCCAAGGTGGATGGAGGAGGGAAGGTGGTGGACGAGGACTTGAGTTCATGTTGAATGAAACATGTGTGGTGGACAGTTTCGAGTTTGGGTGGCGTGATGGCACCACCACACTTGTACCAACAAGAGAACCCTGACATGGCACCTCAACCAACCTTCTTTTGTGTTTTTGAGGGGCATGACAAGCAGTTCTTTAAACAGCCAACTGCAGTGGGGTGCATAAGCCACAGACAAGCTGAAGCTGGTTGACTGGGTGGTTGAGGATGTGCTGTTGGGTGAGACAGCTGGCACAGAAGAGGCCACCACACACACGGCAGTGATGCCTCCTGTTCACCAAGCCAAACGCCTTTGAACAGCCCTGGCACTCATTACACTAAGGTACATCCAATGTTAGCAATAGAGGTACCTGGAATATTGGTACCTCTTCACCTGGAATATTGGTACCTCTTCATCTGGAATCCAACGCATGAGGGGCTCTGGTTTGTCGCTCGTTGTTGTTGTGGTGTGCGTCTCTCTGCTGTACATGTCGAGCCACTTGGCCGCCACCCGCACACCGTCCTCTTCTTCCGAGCGAAGCGCCTCCCCCAGGAGGGCGGCCTTGCGTCTGATCTCTGCGCAGCGATACAAGCGTAAGAGTGTGCGAAGGTGCATGGGCACCACATGTGGTGTGGGTGTACCCTCAGAGGCGGCAGCGGCGATCTGAGCTTCAAGCGACTCCTGCGTCATCTCCTTCAGCGGCACCACTGTCGGCGGACCCACGCCCAGCTCTGCCAACTGAAACGCAACGTGCGCGTGTGAATGTGTTGCGTGTGCCGTGTGCCGTGTGCCTTGTGCTGTGTGTCGTATGCCGTGTGCTGTGTGTCGTGTGCCGTGTGCGCTTGAGTGCATCAGAGAAGTGTACCCTGTGCGCCCAAAACGGCTGGTCTCCGAAGAAGGGGAATATGACGGTGGGAATGCCAGCCCGCAGGCTCGCGGCCGTCGTTCCCGCGCCCCCGTGGTGGATCGCCTACCCCCGCCCGCCACCGCAACACCACGCACGGAGCCCGAGAGGTTGGGTCACAGCTGTGGCGTTGGGGGTTGGTGGGTGATTGGGTGGGGCGTACGATGGCGCAGCGAGGGAAGAGCAGTTCGTGGGGCACGTCCTTGACGAGGAGCACGTGGGCGTGGCCCTGCGTGGCCTCGTGGAAGCCCTCCTTGGACCACCCGCTGCACAGCACGCCGCGCATGCCCAGGCGCTCCAGCGCGGCCACGAATCGGGTGGCGGTCGCCCGGGCCTCCTTGAGCGGCATCGACCCGAAGCCCATGTACACCGGCGGAGCCCCCGCGCTCAAGAAGTCTTCAACTTCCTGCACACACGACACACACGAGACGACACATGTGCCCGATCGGATGAGATGAGCGGTGGGTGCGTCGTGTGCGGTGGTGGAGGCAAGACCTCGGGCAGCTTTTGGTCAGAGGCGGGCCGCATGGTCCAGTAGCCGGTGATCCGCACGAACTCGGGCCAGTCCTGCGGGCGGGGAGCCACCTGTGATACCCCACAATCGGACGCGATACGACCAACGACACGATACGCGACACGCGACACGCGACACGCGTGAGTGCGAGTAGGGTACGGGGCCGCCTATTGATAACGGACCTCTTCGCTGTAGAAGCAGAGCATGGGCGCGGCGTCCATGTGGTAGGACTTCTGTGGTGGCAGCTCCAGCTCCTTGCGGAACTTGTTGATCATCGGCCCGCCCGTCAGAGCCCAACCAGCTGCGCGTCGAGTTGTGAGTGTCACTCGCGTAAGAGGGGGCGTGTCTGGTCGTGTGCCATGCGTGTCGTGTGTCGCTTGGCGTGTGTCGTGCACTCATGAGTGTGGGTGGCTGTGCGATGGGCCAAGGGAGGGGAAGGGAAGGAAGTACTCTTGAAGACGAGCCAGTGGAGCATGAGGTTGAAGAGGCCCACGGAGAAGGGCCTGGCCCGGACCGTCACCAGGGCGTACTCGCGCGACGGGTACAGCGGGATTGAAGCACCGACTACCAACGGGCGCCTCAACTTCTGCGCAATCGCCAAACCCTGCGTGCGTGTGCGGTCGTGTGTGTGCGGTTGTGCGCGTGTGCGGTTGTGCGTGTGCGGTCGTGCGGATGCGGGTGTGGGTGAGCGGTCGATGATGAAGCAGACGAAGCAGGAGCGTACCTCGCTGATGGCGACGACGCTGGCCAGAATCATGTCCGGTTGGTAGTCGTTCGCGGCGGCCCAGCTCAGGCGGTAGTTAACCTCGGCCACCTTCTTCGTCTCCTCGAGAAGAATGTTGGCCATGTCCATCATCCCTGCGTGCCGCGCGGCGCAAGACTGAGTGTCGACACCAGTCAGCGGAGGAGGTGGTGGTGGAGCGCACCTCCATCGTAGGCGGCCTTGACGAACTGGTCCGAGTGCAGAATGGCGCCCGGGTCGCCTTCCAAGGGGAACAGTCGCACCGTTCCGGCCGTGTGCTCCTGGTGGTCGGCGCCACCCACCGATTGGCCAAGTGTTAGGAATCCCAGATATGTGGTGGGGGTCGGAAGTGAGGCCCACCTCGACAAAGCTGGCGAAGCACCCGTGCGTGGCGATCGCCACGTCCCACTTGTCCTCCTTTTGGAGCTCGAGCGCTGTTTGTGGTAAAAAACGTAATTGGCAAAAAATTGAAAAAAAAATGAAAAAAAATAAATATAAAACGTGAGTGGCAAGTAATGGTGTGCAAGAGGGTCGATGCGAACCGAGGGCGAGGAACGGCTGCACGTCCCCGCGCGTGCCCGTGGTGATGATGAGCAGCTTCTTCTTCCTCTTTGTTGGCGCTACTCCTTGGTCTTGCGTGCCAGGGACCTCGTCCTCGGCCTCTTCGTCAGTGGGCACGCGAGACTTGCCCTTCACCTCCTCCCGGCCGGCCCCGACCGTACGCTTTGCGTCCTCCTGCATCATCCTCTCGTACTCGTACTCCTACCTCGTTGCTGAACCGTTGTGGCCCGCGCCGTTGTGGCCGCTCGAGTGGTGCAGTGCAGAAACTTCTATTGAACTTCGCGGGTCCTTCCGGCGGTGGGGGCAATAAATTGATAGAAAAATCAATATGTATTGGGATGGATGGTGAAAGTGAGCCGGTATGTACAACAGCGTAGATAGTGGAGAGGGAGAGAGAGACGTCCGCAGTTTGGCCGCCGGTCGTGTCCTTATTGTTGATCGAGTCAGAGACGAGAGAGAGAGAGAGAGAGACAAAACTGGGAAAGTAAGAGGGTTGCTGGGGGGTGGTAAACGAGGGCGCCGGGGATGGTGATGGTGAGGGTGCGTGAAATGGGCTCGTCCGGTCCGACCGGGCCGGTTGGTCGCTAGAGAAGAAGGAGTCGACGTTGAGGGAGAAGTACAGGCCTCGCCACACTTACTACTGGACGAGGAGGGAGCCGAGCGAGGTCATGTGCGCGTCGACGATCTTGCACGTCAGCTGGACCATGCTGCCGCCGGCCTGCCTCGCCGTCGCTGAGAACGATGAAGACGACGACGGAGACGACGATGACATGCGCGAAGAGGGGATGTAGGCGGCGGACGAGGCGGGTAGGAGGAAGGTGATCTCTTGTTGCTGAGCTCGTCGTCGACCGCGAGTAGATTACGATTGGCTCGCCGTTGAGGCGCGACATGACTATTACTACTACTGCCGCCGAGGAGCTTGACCGACTCGGTGTGGAGACGCGAGTCGGGGCTGAACTGGTGGATGAAGGGGTTGTGCTGGATGCCCGCCGGGCGCGGACCCATCTCGAGCGGTCCGAGGCCCGGGCCGTAGTGCACGAAGCGCGCGTTGAAGAAGAGGCCGATCGAGAGCAGGATCACGAAGAGGTAGGTGGCCTTGACCGCGTTGGCCGTGGCGCCCTTGCCCAGGGTGGTCCAGCTCTGCACCATCTTGATCAGCGACGGCGGCGCGTTGTGCTCGCCGGCGTTGGTGTCAAGGGCGCTGCTGACGTCACCGCAGTGGGTCGGCGGCGACGCGGGGAGCTGAGGCTCGAGCGTCGCGGTGGCGGGCGACGACGAGGCGGCGATGTGCTGCTTGAGCTGGAGGTTCTCGGCGGTGAGCGTCTCGACCTGGAGCTTGAGGCGCGCGTTCTCGGCCTGGACCTCGTTCAGCTGCGCCTCGATGACCTCGATGTGCTCGCGGCGCCGCACGCGCGAGAGCTGAGCCGACTCGCGGTTCTTGATCAGCCGACGCTGGCGCCGCAGGTCCTTCTCCTCCTCGGCCGTCAGCTTGCGCACCTTGCGCAGGTTCTCGGCATAGTCCTCCAGCTCTGTGCGAACCCACAAACAGAGTCCACGTCAGCCCAAAATCTTGCAATCTAAAAGGAGTCGTCCACTTGGCTCTCGAAAGCTCATCAAGTACCTTGCGAGGAGAGCTTGAGGAGTTCATCGCGGGGCAAGGTGACGGCGGTCTGGGGCGGGGCCTCGTCGCCGTTCTTCTTCGTACGCTTGCGCTTGCGGGTATCCTTCCTGGGCTGCTTGGCACCGGTGGTGGTGCTCTCGCCTGCATCGATTATGTCTTCCTCGCTCGCAGCGCTTGCGGGCGACGTCAGGATGGCGATCGGCGGGAGCGGGAGAGTCGCAGCGGACGTTGGCTGGATCTCGAGCATGGTGGTGCCGCTCATCTGCAGCTGCGCGGGCGAGATGGTCGACGTGTCGAGGGCTGACTCGATCCAGGAACCGAAGACGAAATGGTCGGCGTCGGCACTGCCGCTACTCGCGCATTGCGCAGGCGATGACTCGCCACTGGTGTTGCTGTAGACAGAGGATGGCGAGGAGACTGGCGAGGAAGAGAAGGAGAAAGAGGCAGAGGGAGGAGACGAAGCGGGCGATGAAGAAGATGGCGTTGAGGAGAACGAAGAAGATGGAGAAGAGAAGCTGGGTGTGCTCGATGAGGGGAAATCGTCGAAGAGCAGCTGGGCAGCGGCGTCGAAGGCACCGTTGGTTGTGTCCATCTGTCCCTGATTGTCGGTCAGGTAGAAGAGGAGATCGTCAGCCGACGATAGGTCGGCTTCCAAGTCCATGTTGAGCCCAAACGTGGGCACGTCGAGAACGAAGCTGCCTTCGTCCATTATATGAGGTCTGATCTCGTGCTACTACCAATCGCGATTGTCAACCCGTTCCGAGTGGAAGATTTATCTCGTTGCCAAATGGCGTTGTCGTGAAGAAGGAGGAAGGACAAGTTGCGAGGTGGCCTGCTTTTATCGATGAATGGAGCCAAGGTGTTGCAAACGTTGCGTCTGAAAACGAAGAAACCAAACTCAAGCGGCCAAGAAGTGGCCTTGGTGTGGGGTGGTGACGCGCCAGGGTGGGGACGTGGCGCCCACAAGCATTCAAGGAACGCGGGGTTCGTTGCCTTTCCCGCCGCCCGAATTTCGCAAGAGGCCTGCGAAAAATTTGAGAATCGGGCGTTTTCACGGAAACGAAGCCTGGTCAGCGGTGGTCAAACATGTCTGGTGTCGGAAATTTCTTGGTGATTTTTGAAGAAGAAAAGAAAGAAGAAAAGACAAGAGGAAAACGGTCTTTACTTATTTGCGTTGCGTGCCTCTTCACGATTCCCCGTCGGTGGTTTGAGCCTGGGCGTCGACCTCCATAGCCGACTCGGCGTGAGGCGCAGACACCGAGCCCAAGTCCCCCGATGGTGTCTCTGCAGGCTGCAGCGCTGCCGTGGAGTCGATCGTCATCGTCGGCGCTTCACCTTCTTTTTGCTCCGGTGCCAGCCCGGCAGGCTCGGGCACAGCTGGTTGAGGGCCACCTTGTACCTCAAGGCGCCGGTTGTGCTTCTCGTTCCCTCGGTTGTCGCCGTCGACGTGTTCGTCTTCGTCGCAGGTCCACTGCCGCTCCTCGAGCCTCAGGAGGACTTTGGCCTCGGTTTCGTTTTCGTCCTCGTCGTCCGAAATCACCACCACCGCGGTCACCGGTGGCTCGGCCGCCACCACCGCCTTCATCTCCTTCTGCGTCCTGACCGCGCCCGCTGTGTCTCGCAGCGTGCGCTTCGCCACCTTCTTGGATGCCGTTCCCTTCTTGCTCTTCTCCTTTCCCTCCTTTTCCTTCTTCTCCCCTTTCTCCTTCTCTCCCCTCTCCTTCTCGTCGTTTTCGTTCTTGATCTCGTTCGCGTTCTCCTTGTCTTCGTCCACCTTTTCCGTCTCTTCGTTCTCGTTCTTCTTCTCGTTTTCGTTCTCGCTGTTGTGGGCGGAGTCGTCCTTGATGGCCGTACCACGTTTGTTGCGCGTGTCCCCGGAGCTTTGGGCCGCCGGCGGTTTCCTCGCGGCCGTCTCATCGGAGAGGCCGGCCCTTTGCTCCTTCGACAGCTCGCTCCAAACGCGCGCGCGCATCAGCCTTCCCCGCAGGATCAACCGATGTACGAACGGAATGTTCTGCCGCTCGATCCATCCCGACAGCGTCTGGGGCCTCAGACTCGTCATCCTGGTGATTTCACCACACGCAACAACGCTCCGTTCAGTCTCCACCGCACACGCAGCACATGCAGCACACGCAGCACGCACTCGGCGACTTGGGCCCGGCCGCCGAGACGCGCTATGATGTCGTCCACGGGCGGAAGGCTCTCGTCGCATTGGCCCTCGTCGCCGTCGCCGTCCTTGTCATTGGCGTCGTCGGTGGCCACCTGACTCGGCTTCTCCTCCACCTCTGGCTCTGGCTCGACGTCGTGGTGGGACCGACCCCTTGCCGACAGTCTCGTGCTGCTCCGCCGAGACCGCATCGATGCAATTTCGGCCTTCGCCGCTGCCGCCGCCTCCTCCTCCTCCTCCACTTCCGCCCGCTCCTCCTCCTCCTCGCCGGCGCTGTAGTCGCCATCGCCCTTGTCATCGCCGTCACCGGCGTCGTCGTCGGATGCGATCATCGTCATCTCGTCGGCCGGCGTGTTGTTGTCCACGTTCACCTCATCTTCCTCTTCCTTCTCGACCACTGTTGCTTCCTCCTCCTCCTCGGCTTCTTCTGTGCTCCTCCCCCTCCTCGGCTTCTTCTTCTTCTTATTGTTGGCGGTGCCCCGCGACTTCCGCGACCGCTTCGTTGGCGTTGGCGTCGTTGTAGTTGTTGCCGACTTGGCAGCGTCAACGTCATTGTCATCACTGCCGCCGGACGAAGCCCGCTTTCGCTTGTTTGCCATCGACGTCGGTGTCGGTGTCGTCATGTCAGTCTCCGTGCTGGCCTCGGTGGAGGCGGTCGTGGCGGCGGTGGCGGTGGTCGACTCGTCGCTGGCCGCCTGGGCCTCGTCCCGCGGCGGCATCGGCTCGATGAGGCGGGCCTTTTCGGCGTTGGCCAGGAGCTCGAGGAATCCGCTCGGCCCCCCGCCCTCGCGCGCCCCGAGCTGGAGCTGGAGCAGCTCCAGCACCTGCGCGTCGCGGCAACTGTACACTACGCCGTCGTGTTCGAACGGCACACGGTGGTACGCCGCTTCTTCTTCTTCTTCCTGCTCCTCTTTGATCTGCTTTCCCTTCGTCTTTTGCTTCTTCTTCCTCCTCTTGTTGTCGTTGTTGTCGTTGTGGTCGAGGCTTTCGAGTTCGGCGAGCCACCGCGAGCTGGGTGTGGACGAGCGGCCGGAACGACGGAGGCCCTCGGTGGGCATCGCCGCCCCTTCCGTCACCGCCGGCGGCGCGCGGGGCTTCTTGGGTGTCGCAACTCGCGGAGACCCTAACCGCCCGCGCACTGTGAGCCACACCACATACCACACAAAACACACACAACCGCAACGATGAGGCAAAGGAGGAGGGGGGGGTACGTGGTGCGGTCCAGCCTCCGGGAGAGCAGATGGAGCAGAGGCAGTTGCCGTTGCACGCGTAGCACATCCACTCCTTCCCGCTGCGCTCGTCTTCCGCCATTTGCTCAAAGTCTACATGGTGCCGCCGCGTGATGCAGCCCCGGCAGAACACCTGGACATACGGCGGCGGCGGCGGCGGCGGCCCTAACGGTCAGGAAACGACTGCGCCTGATGTCAAGCAACAAACGCCTACCTTGTAGCAGTAGGAACAGCGAACGAGGAGCTCGGGGAAGTCGGCGGTGCGGCTGTTGCGACACACGTGGCACACCACCGGCAGACTCTGCAGGCCCTTCTCCAACCACAGCTCCATCTGTAGCCCGCACACGCACACGGCAATGTTGGTCGCACGACACACACGCGCGTCGACAAGAATTACATACGGATTTGATCGCGGCGCGGGTGGCGACGGTGGGCTGGGCGGAGTCGGAGGCCTGGAGGGCGCGAGCCAGCTCGGGCAGCGGCATGGCGGCCATCCGTAGCCAGCGACTCCGGCCTCCGTCATCGCCGTCGGCGTCGGGCAGCACAACTACCGTCGGCACGGCGTTACCGGTGCCGCTGTTACTGTCGACATCACTATCCGGTGTGATTGTCGACACTGTTGTGGATGCGGTCGGCGATGGCTCCTGGGGGGTGATAGGGGTGGTGACGGCGGCGTCTGCGGGTGCGGCGGCGGCGGCGGCGGCCGGTTCGGTCGGCGTGGGTGCGGCGGCCGCCATAGCAGGTTCGTTGGGAGTCGAGGTAGCGCGAGCATAGGCGGACAGCGCGGCGGCGAACGTGCTGATCATCGTATCGCGGGGAATGTGCTGTATACCACATTAGCGCAACGAATGAGCGCCTTGCCAAGGCTGTTTGGTGTCGTTGGTCGTGTCATGTCGGAAGGGGCAAGGTACCTGGTAGAGACCATACTGTTCGCGGCGGTACTTGATCGTGTCGCTGGCTCCCTCAGCCATGCACTCTAGGCAGATGTCCTCGGCCTTGCTCTTATCACCAACAGGCCGCAGGATGTTGGTGCGCCTGTGGAACGCCAGGTTGAAGATGTCGCACCTGCGCACGACACACAACACACGCCACCGCACACGCACACGTCAGCCGCAGCGCTGTGTGTCGTGTGCGGGATTCGTAGGTCGACGCACTTGCAGATATCGCAGGTGCGCAGGAAGGGTTCCTCGCCGTCGGGAAACTCCTGGACGTTGATCAGGCGCTCGACCGACTCGGGGAGGTCGCCCACCATACGCTCTTGAATGACGCGGTGCAATTTCTTTCGCTTCTTCTTCTTCTTCTCCTTCTCCTCGTGGCTATCGTCGTCGTTCGGCTTCGGCTTCGGCTTCGGCTTTCGCTTCTTGGGCGGCGGCTTCTCGGCCTGCGCTGAGGAGACGAGTTTGCTGAAGGAGCCGTGGCTCTCCTTGATGGCCTCGACGTCGAGCCACTCATCGCGGATGAGCCTCTCCGTCACGCGCAGCAGCGCCGGCAGCTCCTAATTTTTTACCGTTGTTTTTTCTCAGCGTTTCGCAAATGGTTTCGCAACAATTCGCACAACTAAACAAAAAAAAAAAAAAAAAACAGAAAAGGGAAATCGGATGCTACCTCGACAAGGTACTGAGGCGGCGCGCGGTTCTCGGCCTGGGCCGCGACTATCTTCGCGGTCCTGTCCTTGATGCCGCAGTAGGCGGCCAACTGTAGAAGAAGGAAACGTGAGTGGAGGAGAAGAACTACTGACCCGACGACACGGTAAGTGCGTACCTTGGACCGGTATTTTTCGTCCTTTTTGTTGTGGCGGAAGGTGGGCAGGGCGCTGCCGATGGCGATCTCCAGATTCTGGGCCGCCATGCGATTCCACGCAAACTTGCAAGTGATCCCGCCCTGTTCGAGCATTGGTCGCGGCGGTGTGTGAGTGTCGTGTGCGTGGGCGTGTGCGGTGGTGCGTGTGTCATACCTGGTTGATGACCATGTGAGGCGCCTCGGCGGGCACCAGCACAAGGTCGCCCACGCGCTGTTTGACGACGTAGGTGGGGAACGGCGCGCGAGCCCAGTCCTCGGGCGACACGAAGCCGTTGTCCGCGTCGAGGTCCTGCCGGGTGGCGGCGAAGAAGTCGGCCACCTTCTGTCGGTCGCCAGTAGCCGCCACCATCCACACGGCGTAGGCGTCCGGCTCCGCCCACAGCATCACATTGTGGCCCAACGTGCCCATAATGTCCTGCCCGCCCATTGCGTCGATCGTCAATGACACGCGACACATGCCACACGCCCATGGCAGCTTACCTTGTGCGCAGGGGTGCGGGTGCCGTGGAAGCCGATGTAGCACATGACCGACTCGGGTTGCGTGTGGAGGGGAAGCGTGCCCATCAGGTCTTCGTCACCCTGCACACGTGTTTGAGTGAGTATGACGACCCGCACCACACACACACACATATCACACGTTCCGCACACACAGCGGCGAGCGCGTGCGCACCTTCCACAGGAACGTGGGGTGGAGGTGCTTGCGAACGTGCGCTTCCCACTCGGCGGGCGGCGGGACGTCCTTGGCGTAGAGGCCGCGGTGCTGGCCCGTCTTGTCGGCCGCTGTCGCAAAGTTCAGGTACTCCCTGAAGTACACAATAAGTTGCGTAAAAGCATAAAAATAAATAATAAAATAAATAATAAAATAAATAATAAAATCATTAATAATAGACTTATAAAATAAGAGAGTGTCGAGAGGAAGTACGCACTTGAGGGTGGTGCGGTAGTCGGCCCACAAATCGTTGTCACGCACGTCCACCTCCATGTCCCTGAGGCAACACGTTAACATTTTCTATGATAGTTAAAATATAAATACGAAGTAAAAGGGGTGGGTAGCGTACGGGC
>CACVKS010002511.1:0-11020 GCA_902749335.1 Acanthamoeba triangularis
ACATAGGCGTGAGCTTAAGCGAATCGCAGATGGTGGAGCGGAGACTGGACATAGGCGTGAGCTTAAGCGAATCGCAGATGGTGGAGCGGAGACTGGCGGAGGTCTACTGCTCGCGCAAGCTGTACGCTGGTGACCAGCTCTGCGCGACCCCAGCGGGCGGTAAGTCGGCGCCGACCAAGCACCACTTCGGCAAGAACCAGATCTCGGTGCCGCTGCGCATTCGCCTGCAGAGCAGCTGCATCGAGCTGCTCTGTGGCCGCACAGACGAACTGCTGAGCCTCGGTCGCGCCCTGTTCGACAGCGCGCAGAAGCTGAAGACGATGGGACTCGACAAGCACAAGCTGATGCTCGTTCTGGTGGAGATTTGCAACCTCTCCCAGGTCATTGTCATCCTCCTTCCGCTACTCCTCTCATCATCTGCGCCGTCGGCTTCGTCGTCCAAGTCGGCCGACTACTCCCTGCTCGCCGTGGACGTGGAGCGGGTGATGACCCTCGCCGACTCCTCGCTCGCCGCGCTGCTCGACTTCCTGGCTGCCAACGTGCCGCTCCTTACCACGCACCCTCAGCTCCTGCACCAGCTCCTCCAGCGGCTCTATTCGCTGGTCGGGTCATGGGCTGCGTCACGAAGCGGCTCGCCTCGGGCAGGCGCCTCCGCCGAGAGTCCGCGAGGGACCAGTACCACTACGGCCGCCCGGCCCGAAGGGAAAACCCGCAGAACCGAAGGAAACGACCGCACGCCTCGGGGGAGCGATGGCAGCTTTGCCTCGTCGATCGAGAGCGCAAGCAATCCGCTGGACCGCTACCAGCACCTCCTCCAGCCGCTCACGGCCTTCCTGATTAGCTACCTTGACGAATACTGCGCCGCAGTGCAAAAGCAGAGCAAGGAAAGCCAGGGCCAGGTACAAACAACCCTACTTTTTTTGCGCAAGTGCGTTGTACAATGACTCAAGTGCGTGTTCGTTCCCTGTAGGCCCTCATAGCGACCAGTTCTCACTCTCGATCAGACACTGTCGACCTGGATTTGATGGAGGAAACGCCAGTGGTGCAGAGCCCCATGCGAGGAGGTCGAGCCAAGCAGGAGAGCTTCGGTGACACAAGTGCTAGCGACCTAGCGTCCAGTAGTACTTACGCCCTTACCTCCCCCATCCACTCGTGTCAGAAGCTGGCCACCTTCGCCTCACTTCCCTCCAAAGGCGAAATGGCCAGCACGCCCAATGACGACTGTGTGCTGATGGCAGCTCGCACCATAGCCAAGATTGCCACGTCGCAGCTCTGTCAGTCCGTCGAAAGCATCGGTGATGTGCTAATGGAGCTGTTCAAGCTCACCCAGATCGTCAACTTCAAGTTCGAGCTGGCTGCACACCTGCTGGACATTTGCAGCAACAGCAAACCGGTGCTCCAGACTGAAGGTACGACAATCAGCCGCAAGACCGCGTGCGGTGGTTTTATCATAGCGGCGCGCTCGCTCACACTTCTAATAATCGTATGATTGGTACCAGCTGCTCCTATCGACAAGGACAGCATGTTCTACGACGACAGCGGGTACCCTTCTGTGCTTCCGCTGGATGACGCGCGTCTCGCCGGTAAGGACCTGGGCCATGAGACCAAGGCCAACTATGTCAAAAAGGTACCGCATTTTGGTTTCTCGCGTGTGAGTGTTCAGCTCAATGCGTGTGCGCTGACCCTGTGTTTTGTGTTGGACTTGTGTGCAATTTTTCACCACCAAAGGTATTGACGGGCATCAGACGGCTCACCTCGCAGCCCGACGCTTTTGGCCGCGAGTCCGTACGCCGAAATCTGCTGCGAGTTGTCGAGCGCGTGGTTGGTCTCCTCAACGCCAAGGTATGTGAACCTTCTTCTTGGACACGCCATGAAGCGGTGCCCTCACTCACTCACTGACTGACTCGGCAATGTACGGTATTCCAGGTCATTAGCTCAGAGGACCACAGGAAGTTTGTGATCAAGATCGGCACCGCGCTGCTCAAGACGTTCGTCGCCCTATGGGAAAACAGCAAAATCAGCTGGCCCACTCGGGTGGCCCTGGCGCAATGCGTCCGTGAGTTCCTCAACCTCGACGAGGAGGACGGCGAAGACTTCTCCGAGGTCTTCCTCAAGCTGCTCCAGGTACGTCGTGTTAACTGAACCCCTCTTTTCCTCTATTTTTTTTTGGTCATTTACCCACTCTACGTGACAACACCGATACACAGGACCCGAGCTATCAAGTGCGCAAGTACATGAGCCGGGCGATCACCCTCTTCTTCTCGCTCTATCCGCACCAAGCCCAAATATTCAACGATCTCTCGCCCCAGCTGCTGCCTATCAGTACGTGTGCCAGCCTCCCCAGCAACACAAAGGTCACGACACGGTTCTTCTTCCCGACCTTCTCTCACCTGTGGGTGCGTGTGTGTCCATAGGCAAGTACCATTCCGAGGAGGGAAGAGTCACCGCCCTGCTAACGCTCGGGGAGATTGCGTGCGTGTCGCCGGACAACGAGCAGCGCATCCTCTTCGAGCTGTGCGTCATCAGCGGTAGCGGGGCGGAAGAGAAGAAACCCGCGCCCAAGCCCGCAGCAGCAACTAAATCTTCTCGCAAGGGGAAAGAGAAGAAGCGCCACGACGACGACGAGGACGAGATTGAGGATGAAGAGGACGAAGGCAGCGGAGACGAAGCAGAGGAGATGTCCGACCTCGTGGCCTACATCATCGAGCATATCGCCCTGACGCTCTCCTATCCCTCGTCTCAGTCGCTGCTGTCCGACCACCTGCCCTTCCTCCTGGGCCGGTGGTGCGAGGCCAAGTTCGCGCTCCACCTCTTCCCGATTCACCTCCTCAACGAAGCCAGCCTCAGGGACTTCCTCAGCCACTTCGCCGCCATCCTGCTGCCCAAGCTCGTCTATCTGACCGATCGCGACAACCTCGAGCTCGTCGCACAACAGTTGGCCGTCACTCCCGAAAAACTCGGTATGCTCATCGCCTGTGTGTGTGTGTGTGTGTGTGTGTGTGTGTGTGTGTGTGTGTGTGTGTGTGTGTGTGTGTGCTTAGCACGAGGGCTTATGAAATACTGTTGCTCCTGACAGTGCTTCAGCATTACCCGGCCATCTTTGCGCAAACGTTTCCGCTCTACTACTCGCCGAGCAAGGAGAAGAAGGACCTGGGCATGTACATTTGCGAGACCTTCCTGCCGACCTTTGTGGCTGCCGAGGTAGTGAACCAGCTGATACCCAAAGAACTCGACACGATCCTCATCAAGCTGCTCGACCTCACCAAGATCCAACTTTCTGGTACTTCCGCTCCCTGTTTAAAGATGTGCGGTGGTGCGTGTGCCTTACCCATCTTGCCCCATGGTTTGCAGTCGAGGATAGCGAGAGTCAAGAAAGGTCCGCGGAGAAAGAGGAAGAGGAGGACGAAGATGACAGCAATCTCTACTTCTCCGCCGACACCATCAAGAACGTGCTCAAGCACTTGGCTCAGGGATTCAAGGTGGAAGTAGTCTCCCTCTTCTTCAAGACGAAGGATCGGGTGCAGAAGATATTGCTACACCTCAACCAGCGCTTGGCCACCGCCCACCGGCGTCAGGTACCACGCGCAACGTGACTCTCGAGAGTGAAGTGTTTGACAGTCGGGCCGCTCAACTCTCTCTCTCTCTTACTCTCCAGGATCAGTTGAGGGCATTCCGAGTGCTGAAGTTCTTCGTGGAGATATTGGGCGATAACGCCTGCACCGCCAGTGTGCTGCGGGACGTCATTCATACCATCCTCCGCTCGATCAACAACCCCAACCTGGCTTCGCTCTCTTGTGACCTGCTCAAACAGATCGCGGTACCTTTTTTTATTATGTTTCTTGCACCTTAAGGTAGATACCCGATTCATTTTGCTGACTCTCGTTCCGTTTATAGACGCTCGCGCTGGAGAAGAACGGCAAGAGGTTGGGTCACCACCTCAAGGCCATCGTAACTTCGATTGTTCCGCTTGCGCAACGGGTCAACAAGCCGGGTCAGCTCGAGGCCCTCTCGGTGCTCTCGCTACTGATGAAGCAGACCCAGATCAAGGACGCGATACTGCACCTGGACCCATTCCCGGAGAGCCCCGTGTTTGCAGAGATCAACAGAATCTACTACAGGTACATCTTATTATTAAATTTTATTGGTATTACTATGTTATTATTGTTTTGATGCCTGACTCACTCACGCGCTTGGCTGCTGTTATGTTAGTATGCGAGGCGAGTACAGCCTGGCTGGAGAGATCGAACGCTTCATTCGCACCTGGGCGGGAGCTGGGACGGGCTCGATGGCACACAAGGTCGCCGCGTCATCCGCCATCTCCGTTGCGACGAAGATAGCCTCCCTGGCGCATCTCAAGAAGCTGCTCAAGACGTCCAAGACGGATCTCACTCGTCTCCTGAAGCAGGCGCAAATGCCCTATTTGGGACAGCAACAGCAGCAGGCACCTTCCACCGAAGGTACGTCAACCAATCGACGATCAACCAATCAACCAACTGCACGGTTGTCTCACTTGGAGAGTGCTTCTGTTCATTGCAGTTGCCTCGCAGGGCGCCGAGACACAGCAGAGCCTGATCGATAGGCTGATCTGGGAGCTCGTACAGTTGTGCGCTCCTCAGTACGACAGCGCGATCCAGCAAATGGCTGGTGAATGCCTGGGCGAGCTGGGTGCGGTCGACCCCTACGCCATCGCCTTCTCGTTCCCGCACGATGCCTCGCATGCGGCTGGGGGTGGTCCACCAGAGCGGGCGTCTAAGGAGCAACAGACCAAGGCCGCCAAGGTACCGTTTCAATGCGTCTTTGATGTCCTGCCCTAGGGTACTAACCCTGCGCGTCGAACCAACCGGCAGATCTCAATACTGGAGCTGTTGAATGCCTACCTCACCGACACTGACGTCGACGTTCTGCACATGGCCTCCAACTGTCTGAAAGCAGTCCTGTGCACCAGCTCGGGCAATAGCGCCCTCAACGCCCTGAGCGAAGAGATCAAGGAGGAGCTAATGCCCTACCGCCCCTCGGTCAAGAACGCCAAGGTACGCCCTTTCGTTAGTCCTTCTATATTTATATCAGGGCCTTGGCTTCTTCACAACGTTTCTTAACCTTGCGTTTTCTCTGCTTCTCAGCCTCCTGCCTTCCCATATGCCCTCCCCGAGATCGCTCTTGCCACGGCCGATTTCTGGTCTCCGCACAAGTACAGCAGCTACAACGAATGGGTGTGCCACGTTGCCTACGCGTTGGCCAAACACGCAGTGAAGGACAGGTTAGTTAGTTTTTTATTCTTATTATTTTATCTCACCACCAAGAGCATACAGGGGAGTTGTTGACCTATTTTCATTGCATCGTAGGATGCTGCATCTGTCCGCGCCGATGTGCCTGAAGAAGCCCGAGTTTGCTGAATTCCTCTTCCCCTTCTTGGTGATGAACGTCATCTGCTTCCCCGACGATTCCACAATCACGCTCACTACGGCATCATCAAGCACCGCTTCGACTATGAGCCTGGCTGCCTACGTCTCGTACAACTTGAGGTGCAATGCCTCGACCCTTTAACATAGGCCTGTACATTACCACTGCAGGAGAGCCAACACTAACCGATTGGACCAACCCTGCAGGACCTACATCCTGTGTGACGCCAACACCAACACTGAGTCGATCCAGCTTACGCTGCACACGCTCAACGTCTTGCGGAAGCAATTTATGGCACAAGGCGAGGAACCCGAAGAGCCCATTGCCACCTCGAAGCGAGGTACAATTCGTACCTATCGTTCAACTTCGGCCTTTTTGCTGCCTTTGATTTTTGCCAGCGCATTGGTCCTCATTTGAGTCGTGCGCCTTCGATGACCACAGGCGACTTCAAAGCTCCGCCGGAGAAGAAGGGAGCAAAGAGCGGCTGCCAGAGGTTCTGGCACACGGACTTCTGGAAGGACTTCAACTTCCTGGATATCGCGCGTGCCGCTCAGAGGTATTGATGATGCTGGCGGCAATGATGATAGCGATGACGTAAGCTGATACACTAACCTGAACTCCTTGACAGGTGTTCGGCCTACCTCACCTCGCTGCTCTACGTTGAGCTGTGGTGCGAAAAGGAGATAGGGCAGCTCCAACTGCCGCCGGATGAGTCCTACTCGCGCTTCCTTGATGTCCACGGCGGCGGCGGCGGCAGCAGCGCAAGCAGCAGCAACGGCGGCGACAGAATGGCGGTGGTCGATCAGGACGAAACGCCCCCGTACATGGAGCTGTTGCTAGAGATCTACAGTAACATCAACGAACCGGATAGCATCTACGGCCTGCAACGAAATCAGAGGTATATTACTATTTATATTACTCTTTACTTAGCTCTTTCTGACCCGATTCATTCTACCATGTGGACTCCAGCATCCACTCGAGAATCAAAACCTACGAGCACGAGCACGATTGGAGCAAAGCCCTGGGCGCGTACGACATGACACTGCAGCACTCCGGCAACCGACCCCCGCTCCCGCTTTGTCAGGGCCTGCTGACTTCTCTGCAGAGGCTGGGCCACCACCACCTGTTGGAGGTGTACCTGCGCGGCTTCGCCGTCCAATACCCGAGCCACTTTCTGGATCTCTCCGAGTTTCAATACGCCGTACGCTGCAATTCTCGTCCCACTCTTGAGGGTGCCAGTCTTCTTACATTCCTTGCATACCGCACCATGATTGTTCAGGAGGCCTGGCGTACGTGCAAGTGGCAGATGGACTGGTTCCGTCATTCCGTCAACCCGCTCTTGTTCACGCGGCAGTCGGACGAGGGGGGAGAGGATCAGACGCAGTCGCCCGCGAGCAACTCCAACTTCCACATGGGATCATACCAATGCCTCAGGTGCGCTACACACATACACACACACACACACACACGACACACAACGCTGACCAGCCGGACGTACCCAGGTCGCTGCACGATGGCGACCAAGCAGTGTTCTGGAAGAACCTCCGGAAGACGCGTTTGGAACTGGTGCGAGCGATCGGCGTGACCAGTCTGGAGAGTACCAAGAGCGTCTACCCGGCCTTGGCCAAGCTCCAGTTCCTGGGCGAGATCGAGCACGCCTGGAATCTCCGCTGGGAGGAAGACAAGCGAATCGGCGCGACGCCTTCTCCCATGACCCCTGGTATGTGAGGAATTCGCGCCCAGCTTCCCCACCACCAACTCACTGCGCTACTAACGGCGGAGAGGGACAACAAAACCATGGCAGGCACCAGCGCTGGGCTCACTCTTCGCACGAAGCGGATCCCGTCGGCAGTAGAAATGGACAACCTGCTTAGCGGCTGGCGCGAACGGCTGTCGCTGATGGAGAACAACTTCGAGCTGATCGAGCCCCTGCTCTCGCTGGGCACCACGCTCCTCAAGATCCTGGAGAAGGAGGAGTACCTCCCCGCGCAACTGAGCACCTTCGCCCAACTGGCGCGCAAGGCCGAGTGCTTCCAGATCGCCTCCAACTGCATCCATCAGGTACCGCGGCGCACGCGCAAACCTCACACCCGGCGTATAGTATCTCTGCCTCTTTCACTAACAAAGCTAAACTCCTTCTCTAGCTCAAGCACGTGAGCCATCACGATGCGGTCAGTAGCGTATCCTGGCGTCTCGCCGAAGCTCGCGTACTCTGGGACCAGGTGCGTCCGTTGTTGGTTGTTGGTTGTTGCTGGTTGCTGGTTGCTGGTTGGTGATTAGGATCTGACAGAACGTAATCGGGATGTAGGGCGAGGGCGACAAGGCCATCAGCATCGGCAAGCTGTTGACCAAGTCCCTGGAAGAGCTGTATACCAAGCACGTGGAGGTGGCAAGTCGCGGCAAGGCCAAGTCGACTGACAAGGGAAGACCCGCTTCGCTAGATGAGCGCCTGCTCAGGGCCTATGCCGAAGCCACCTACTGCACAGGTAACGTCTTTGAAAGAGGGCGGCAAGGCAACTGTTTCATGTCACCTGATGTCACACATCTATCGCAACGCGCAGGCAAGTGGCTCGCGGAAACTCGTTCGGAGAGCTCTTCGACGATCATCAACGACCACCTCCAGAAGACAGTCGAACTCTATCAGCACTTTGACGAWGGCAACCGCGGTCGAGCCTATTTCACGCTGGCTCGCTACGCCGATGGTACGCACCGGCACAGGCACCCGCGCTGGGCATCGCAGTATTTGAGGGGCCCGCTGGTTGCTCTCTAACTCGCGCACGTATCAGGGCTGTACGGGCACTTGGTCGAAAAGCTCAAGTCAAGCGAGTGGGCCATGTCGCAAGAGCTGCGCAAGCAGAAGGAAAGAGAGCTGCAGCAGTGCGAGAAGCTGCTCGAGACCCGGCCCAAGGACAAGGACCTGCTGCGCCACACCATCGTACTGCGCCGACAGTGCGAAATCGACAAGTCCGAGAACCGGCGCCTCGAAAAGGGTACAACCACGAGTGCCGCCTCATTCCTCCCCACCCTTGCCCTCGCGCAACTAACACACGCCTCTCGTTCCGGTGCTGCTGCCGCTGCTGCTGCTGCGATGTCTGTTCACTGCGGCCAGATCGAGAGGAGCTGTTGCATTCGGCGGTGGAAAACTATTTGAGATGTCTGCTGAGCGGGGACAAATACGACATCAGGGTCATGTTCCGCCTGTGCTCCCTCTGGTTCAACAACCCGTCAGGTTTGAAGACCACACCCCAACACTTTCTTGCCTCTCACTTCCTTCCCTACTAACTTGTCATCTTGCACCACCAATTGGTGTTGACAGACCCAACGGTGAACTTCAAGCTCAGCGAGTCGCTCCAGGAGGGCCTGCCCTCCCGCAAATTTGTGCCGCTTATCTATCAAATCGCCTCACGCATCCACGCCGCACCGACCGAGGTTGCCAAGGTACAAGTTGTTATTTTTATTATTTTTATTATTTTTATTTTTATTATTTATATTGTTATTTTATTCTTCTAACCAATCATATGGCGCCGATTTAACAACAGGCGGGAGCGTCGGACAAAAGGAGAGGCAAGGCCAGGTCGGTGGCGGGCAAGGTGACCAAGTACGTGGGGCGCAGCAAGACCAGAGCCGCCGCCGCCGCTGCTGCGAGCAAAGGCAAGGCCAAGCAGACGGGTGACAGCGAGGAGGAAGGGGACGAGCCCGGCGGAGACGGAGGCACGGCCAACTTCCAGGACGTGCTGAACACCGTCATCGAGGCCATCGCGGTCGACCACCCGCACCACGCCCTGTGGCAAATCTTCGCCCTCTCCAACGGCGACCGCGTCGTCGCCGCCCAGAAGAGCAAGAATCGCTACCTGGTGGACAACGACAAGGCCACCGCGGCCAAAGGTTACCTACCTTTGCCTCATCCGCTCGTACCCCCTCAAGCTCAATTTCAGTTTTATTTTCTCATTCTTTTTTTTCTCTCTGCGAAACATAGACCTGCTCAACCGCCTGCGGGCGACCAAGCACAAGCAACTGATTCAGGAGATGGAAAAGCTGATCGGGGCCTACATTGAGCTCGCCTTCATGGACGTCTCCAACTACAAAGGCGAGGTAAGCGCAATCATCATCACCCGCGTGGTTTTAAGCTTTTAGAGAAGTGCTCACCACTTCACCCTCTTTCTTTTTAAAAAAGACCAAGCCGATCCCTTTGCTCGGTTCGGTACGCAACGTCCGCAATCTCTCGCTGGTGCCCGTCCCGACCATCAACTACGACGTCAGTTCAGACGCCAATTATCAGGTACTTGACCACCACAACGACAATGGTGGTGGCGGCAATCAACTAACCATGAAGGTCATATATATTCATCACCACGCCACAGGGCATGGTCACCATCAGCCGGTTCAGCGACACGTTCAGCCTTGCCGGCGGTCTCAACCTGCCCAAGATCATCGAGTGCATCGGCTCCGATGGTCAGCACTACAAGCAGCTGGTCAAGGGTACGAAGAGAGGCCTCCCCACTCCCCGCGCGCAGCAGTGCTGCTCGGGCTCGAGACACGACAACTTTTTAGTTCGCTCTTTTCATTCACACGGTGTGTTGATGTCGTGGTCGTCGTCGCGGGGCAGGTTCGGACGATCTGCGCCAAGACGCGGTGATGCAGCAGATGTTCCTCATGGTCAACATTCTGCTTCGCGAGAATCCCGAAACGAGGAAGCGCCGCCTGCGCGTTCGGAGCTACAAGGTATCTTCTCATCTCGCCCATATCCATGTATCGTACGTGTCGTGTGTCGTGTGTCGTGTGTCGTGTGTCGTGTGTCGTGTGTCGTGTGTCGTGTGTCGTGTTGCAAAACACGATCCCGCTCGGGCAGTACCTCATCGGCACCGCACGGGACTACAAATCGGGGGCGCACGTGCGGTATCGGCCCACCGACATCCTCTCGGCCGACTGCCGTAAGGAGATGCAGGAGGCCGCCACCGCCAAGAAGCGGCGCAAGGTTTCCCTTCCTCCGCTCCTCCAAGCACCTGATGGCAACGCCACACCACAACGACCCCTCCCCCCGCTGCTACTCTCTAACAATCTTCTTTTTCTTCTTCTTTCTCTTCCTCTTCTCCTTCTTCTTTTTGTGCAGGTGTTCGATTCGGTGCTGGACCGGTTCAAGCCGGTGTTCCACCACTTCTTCCTGGAGCAGTTTCCCGATCCTCCCCTCTGGTTCGAACACCGTCTCAACTACATCCGCTCCGTCGCCTCGTCTTCCATTCTCGGTACTCTACTCTTAAATATCTTATATATCATTCATATTATATTTACATTTACATTATAAATGAATATATAATATGTTGGTAGAATGTGTCTAAATATGGAAATATATTAATATATTAATATGTTTGTTTTGGTAGGCTACGTGGTGGGTCTGGGCGATCGACACGCGCAGAACATTCTGATCGACAAGGCCACGGCGGAGGTGGTGCACATCGATCTGGGCGTGGCGTTCGAGCAGGGCAAGACCCTGCGGACGCCCGAGGTGGTCCCCTTCCGCCTGACGCGGGACATCGTGGACGGCATGGGCATCACCGGCTGCGAGGGGGTCTTCCGGCGGTGCTGCGAGGAGACGATGCAAGTGCTGCGGGCGTCTCACGAG
>CACVKS010002545.1:0-12344 GCA_902749335.1 Acanthamoeba triangularis
GCCGTTCAGCTCCGAGTAGTTGGGGTTGTTCAGCTTGAGTGTGCGGAAGCAGATGTCGTAGAGGGCCTCGTTGTCGATGCACATCACCTCATCGGCATTCTCGATGAGCTGGTGCACGGACAGAGTGGCGTTGTAGGGCTCGACGACGACTTCGGAGACCTTGGGCGAGGGGACCACGCTGAAGGTGCAGATCATGCGGTCGGGGTACTCCTCGCGCAGCTTCGACATGACGAGGGTACCGAGACCGGAACCGGTACCGCCACCGAGCGAGTGGCAGAGCTGGAAGCCCTGCATGAGGTCGCAGTTCTCCACCTCCCTGCGCACGACGTCCATGACCTCCTCCACGAGCTCGGCGCCCTCTGTGTAGTGACCCTTGGCCCTGAATTATGCACAAATGCTGGGTAAGGCCCTGTCCAACGAAGAGAGCGAGGCACAAGGATTCCAGGCCAAGGGACGTATGGTTACCAGTTGTTGCCGGCGCCGGACTGGCCGTGCACCATGTTGTCGGGACGGAAGATCTTGCCCAGTTTGTTGCCCTTGATCTGATCCATCACGCCCGGCTCCAAGTCAACCAGCACCGCTCGCGGCACGTACTTGCCTGCAAGGAAAGAGGTTAGAGAAGTTAGAGCCGGGTAAAGGACATCTCATAAGTCGCGGAATGACATCTCCAACGAAGATTATTAGGAGTAGCGCAGAATGAAGAAACACGCAATTTTCACTCCCGGTCGAAGGATAAACGATTCAACAAGGAGGCTTAAGTTTACTATCGCTGTTGACAGTGATCATTTCAATGTATGTAAATGAGGAAAAGGCGTAAAGGCGAAAAGAATGATAATGAAGGAGAAAAAGACAAGAAGAAGGGGGAGATACCTCCATTGGCCTCAGTGTAATAGACGTTGATCTTGTCGAGCTGAATGGTGTCCTTGCCGGGGTTGGTAGCGATGTCCTCATCCCACTGGCCGTTGGGGAGAATGCCGTGCTCGGCGCAGATGGTCTCCCAGAATTTGGCGCCGATCTGATTACCGCACTGACCCACCTGAACGTGCACGATTTCCCTCATTATGTTCTCGCTCTAAACGCTCGTTCGATTCGTTCGTTAGGTTGCTGCGACGAAGATGCTGGCGCGAGCGGCTTTTTTGACTCTGCGCTGGCGCACCAGCGTGGTCTGCCGCCGTCGCTGATTGGCTAGCCTGGCGACCTGCGCTGAAGTTGCGGGTCCGAATTTCGACTAACTCACGTTTTGGCGGGAACGCTCTCGCGCCAAAAGCCCTGGCCCACCTTTTGCTTTCCGCTAACATTTTGCCTCACCGACGTAGAGGATGCTGAGTAAAGAGATCGGTGGTAAGAGCGATGATGGGCAAGGGATGGTTTTGAGCCTCTCATTTCAGCTGACGGGTGCACCTTTTTGGTAGTGCCCTCATCACCCACAAAGTTTGACAAGAAGAGATGAGAAGGAGTTTATTTGGTCGCGGCCGCAAGCTAAGGTGGGCCTCTGCTGTAGATATACATGGGAGTGAAAAAGAGCGGTAGAAGAGAAGAGAGGCGTTGCCGACGCACCGCGCACAAGGCTTGAGAAACAAAAAAAGAAAGGTCTCACGCGCACGCGGCCGACGACGACACGAGTCGTAGTGCCTGATGGGGGGGGGAGGTGGTTGTGAGGGCTTATGCGACAGGGCGCAGTCCACGGCAAGCAGTTACGACAACAGAGAATAACGTACCTAGTCGGCGCCCATGACTGTAGGGGCGACATAGGTGAAGCCGTTGAAGTCGTCATTGTCGCCTTCTGCGGTCTTGGCAAGTTCAGACGTCTCGACCACGGAATCAACCGCCTTCTCAGACGTGAATACAGGGTCGATCTTTGGAGGGAGTGGAAGAAGACAGTCAGGGTGGCACGCGCAAGGCGATGACACAAACAAAACGGGATCACTGCTCACCTGACTGATGTCGGCTTCCGACTTGACCTTGGGCTTGAAGGTAGGTTCAACCTCCTTCTTGAACAGCCTGTCCCAGTCAATGCTTCTAAAGAAGGGATGCTTCTTAATCTCAGCCGCGTCCTTTGTGCCCAGCCGCTTGGTCGGGTCGCGCGTGAGCAGCTGAGGTGGGCCATACAAAGCAAAAAGTCGTCAATCCCATGCACAACATGGGTCAGTGCGCAGGGCAGGTACCCCGTCGAGGAGGGACTGGGCCTCACTGGAGACGTAGCTCGGGAAGCGCAGTTCGCTGTTCAAAATTTTTTGGTACATGATGTTGATGTTTTGCGAGTAGAACGGCGGCTGTGGAAGACGAGAAAAGAGCAGCTGCGGTGAGCCAAGGGGAACACGACACGCACGGGTAGAGGGCGAGAAGCAAACTTACCAGACCAGTAAGCATCTCATACATGAGGGTGCCCAAGCTCCACCAATCCACCGCACAGCCGTGGCCTTGACCCTTCAGCACTTCAGGGGCTGCCCCAACAGATGCGAATTCAGCGAAATTGAACGAGGCTGGCGAGAGGACGCAATCTCAAGCAACCGTACCCAGGTATTCGGGCGTGCCGCAGAAGGTCTGTGTGCCCTCGGTGGGGTTGATTTCCTTGGACAGGCCAAAGTCGGTGATGACAATGTGGCCTGAACGAGAAGGGCAGAGTGAGCGTGATTTGAGGGGGAGGGGTTTTGTGTGAACCTTCTGAGTCAATCAAAATGTTCTCGGGCTTGAGGTCGCGATATACAATATCGAGCGAGTGAAGATGCGAGAGAGCGAGAACGATTTCGGCAGCGTAGAGCACCACACGATGCTCGGGGAAGCGTCCCTCCTTCTTCAGATGGAAGAAGAGCTCACCGCCGTTGATGTAGTCGAGGATCATATACAGCTTGTCGTCCGTCTGGAAGGCGTAGTGCAGCGTGACGATGAAGGGGTGCTGAATCTTCTGCAAGATCGATTTCTCGGCCTTGGTGTGCGCCACCTGCTTCCTCGCTCGAATGGCCTCCTTCCTCAACACCTTCATCGCGAATATTTCGCCCGTATCCTTCTTCTTGACTTGCATCACCTTGCCGAAGCTTCCCTTTCCAATGACGGTGAGCAATTCGAAATCCTCTTTTGTGACTTTGCCCTTGTCTGCCGAGAATAGCACCGGGTCGTTCCATGAGGGGTCGAGCTCGTCATCAGACACCTTCCTTGAAGGCCCTTCGCCACTTTCCTTCCCATTGTTGCTCTCGGCCGCGGTATCTTCCCTCGACGCCTTCACCGATCCATCGTCTGTTTCCTTTCCCTTGTTCTTCTTCTTGTCCTTCTTTCCTTCCACCTTCTTACCCTTCGATCCCTTACCTCCCATCTCGCTATCTATCCAGATCTATCTAGTCCGTCGTTGAGATGTTTCCCCCTTCCGTTCTTCCGTGCTGCCTTTGTCGTCCTCTCCAACGCAACCCGAGAAGTCATACCGCAGCCCCAAATTCATGTAATTCCTGCTCCTCGCCCCCATTGGCCCTGAAAATTCCATTTCGCTCTTTTTTTATTCCGTTATTTTTTGGCCGGGGCGAGTTGGGGGTTGTGGGGGACAAACACGTTGTATTCTTCAACGCGTTGGTCACAAAACTGAAGAGTGAAGGAAGAAGAGAAGCAAGGTGTGCAGCGGCTGCCAAAGCGGCTGCTTTTTACTGCTGCTTGCACTCGGGCTTGCCCTCACCACCCTCAGGCGGGGCGAACTCACCGTCCTCCTCGTCATCATCGTCATCCTCATCACCCTCACCACCGAACTGCAGGAGGAGAGAAAGAAGAAGAGGCCCACGTCAGCTACCACTTTGGCATCGTGCATCAGGAAACGACTTGAGTGATGCGTACCTCGCCATCCTCATCGTCCTCCTCACCATCATCGCCACCCAGGCCATCGACGCTGGCGTCACCGGTGAACCAGTGCACGGCGTGCTTGATGATCTCCTCCTTGAGCGACACGGCCATCTCGAAGTCGAGCTCCATCATGCTCACGATCTGAGGCGAGGGCTGCTTGCCCTGCTTGACCTCGGGCGGGGCGAAGAAGTTAAAGAACGAGCCACCGGGACCGAAGCTCTTCTTGACGCCCTGGGTCAGGTCCTGGCCCTCCTTCCAGTTGATCTGAGTGCTGTCAACGCTCTCGCAGACAACCTCGTCACCCTCCTCGCCGTCGCCGTCGAGGTGGTAGGTCTTGCTGATGACCTCGTTGGTGAAGAAGGGGTTCTCCCTGAAGTGGAACTTGAGGGTGAAGCTGCCGGCCTCCTCCTCGACGGGGTCCTGCGTGATGTCGGTGAGGTACTTGAGGGCCTCCTCGTCCTTCTCGGTGATGGCCGAGTCGAGCATCTCGTGGTGCTTAAGCGCGGTGAGCCAGAACTCGGGCACACCGACGACGTTCTTCTCCTCCTCGGTCTCCTCCTTCACTTCCTCCTCCTGCTTCTCCTTGATCTCCTGGATCTTGGGCTCGGCATCCTCCTCCTCCTCATCGGACTCCTCCTTGGCCTCCTCATCGGTAGGCTCGACCTTGCCGTTGATGATGGCCGCTCGCTTCTGGAAGAGAGGCGTGAACTGCTCCTTGTGGTACTTGAGCTCGAGAGCCTTGAGCTCCTTCTCGAACTCCTCCTCAACCTTCTCGTACTCCCGCTACAAAGGACCAACGATTCGTCAGTCCGTGTCACAATAACAGATTTGGAACACATGCGAGCAACATGTTAACGGCCACAGATGAATGAAAAATCAAAATCGGAGATGGAGATGGAAATCGCGGACGTACGTCGAGGTTGCGGAGAGCGCGGACTCGGCGCTGCACGGCCTTAGGCAGGGTCTGGAAGTAGCCGGAGTCGGCGCCAATCATGCCCAGCGCGCCGAGCTGGCTCTGCAGGCCCTGAAGCGCGCCCTGGAGGTTGAATCCGCCAGCGCCGCCGCCGGAGAGATCAAAGTTGAGCTTGCTGAAATCGAAAGTCGGCTGCTGCTTGTCTCCCATCTTCGTGTGTGTTGTGTAGTGTTTTGCAATTAGATGCCAAAGATGCGAAAGGACTCGGGGAAGTAGCGGGCTTTTGAGCCAAGCGCGGGAAAAGGCTGCCGTTTTCTGCGTTCTTTCTTGGCTGCGCCACTACAAACTCCGACACGCGCGCTCAAGTGGGAGTGCTTTCGGTTTCGTTTTCTTCGTCTTGCTCGGGCTCATCCAAGGACGGCGTGGTGGCAATGCCCACCGAGCGGAGGAATGCCGCCCACTCCCTGCGGTAACGTCCCGGCGAGAGTGGATCGAAGTTCACCTGGCACTGCTTTGGGTCGGCGCCCTCTGTGTTATTTTTTTTTTTGTTCTCACGTGAGAACCACTCATCAGCGGGCACAAATGCACAAGGGCGGGAGGGAATGTACTCGCGATCAGGGTGTTGACCCACTCCTTGGAGAGGCTGAATTGGTGAATGTACCCTGGCTCGTCGGTAACGGTAACTTGCAACAAGGTCTCTCCACGGGCGTTCCTTGCATTGATGTCCGCTCCATGGGCCATCTGCAGGCCCGAAATGTCACATCACACACGATGTGCAGGGGCCACCCCTAACAGGGGAGAACCTACCAACAGGTCGAAGTCTTGGGGCCGGCCCTGCCGGGCGAAAAACAAGGCGGGTCCTTGATGAGGTCCCGAGTGTTGATTCACATCGGCTCCTCGCTGGTGCGCGGCATTCCATGGTGCGTGGAAGGTGAGCGAACACGAATCCAATTATGAACGGAAACGAGGTCAAAGGTACCTGAAGCAGCAGTTTGATGGCCTTTGCCACATTGCCGGCCCAGTTCCAGTGGCCGTGGGCCAATGTGGCGTGCAGCGGCAGCGACACATTTGGCTGCCCTCCGTCCGCGTTCGGATCCATTCCTGGACCGCCAATCAGCCAGCCCACACAGTGAGCCCATGTTGTTAGTGCATGACATATGAGGGCAAATCGGCGCACCTCGGTCCAGCAACACCTCCAGGAGCTCGCAGTTGGCATTCTTGGCCGCACTCTCTAGAAATAGAGCCCCGATGGCTGTGACGTGGTCGCAGTGTGGTGCTCGCCAGTCAATGGCTTGATCTTCACATACACTAGGACGGACCAAAGAGGGACATACCCGGATCTCGAACGTTGACACCGTGTTCGGCAAACAGGTCTAGAATGCTCGCTACCATGTCCGCGTCACTGAAGCTGGGCCGCGAGCAGCGCGGTACCAGGGCCTATCAAATTCGCGCTTCATGTCAGCCATACCCAGGGTTCCCCCACGCGGTAACTTTTCGTGAAGGCGCACCAAAATAGGGCTCTTTTGGTGGACGTCAGCTCCAGCTTCGATCAGACACCGACAGATCTCCAGCGTCTCCTCCGACGAGACGCGCTATCGAAGCCCAAGATGAATACACAGTGAGCAGCCGGCCAGGGGGGGGAACGAGAGCAACCAGGTAGACGAGGAGTGAGCGTACCGCGAGCGCATGGTGGAGGGCACCGAGCCCCGAATCGTCGATCGCCTTGGCATCGGCGCCGCGGCTGAGGAGATAACGGATGAATGACAAACTCGTAGTATCCGGTCGGAGGGCGCAGTGGAGCGGGGTGCGCCCGCCCGCGCCCGCGAGGTTGATGTCCACGCCACACTCCAGGAAGAACTCAACCAATGCCTCGTCGAGCACGCCAGCGGCGAGGTGCAGCGGCGAAGCGAGGGTCTGTACATAGACAAGGACAACATTGCCGAATGTGAGGCCAGGCCCTGAGTAGGTGGTGATGAACGTGACTGGCCATGTGGCGTACCTTGTGCCCCTGGGCCGCTGTGTGGGTGATCTGTGCGCCGTGTTCCACCAGCAGGCGCACGGCTGACTCGCACCGGTGGAGCGTAGCCAGATGCAACGGCGTTTGCTTCGATGGGCTTAACGCATTTAGGTCTGCGCGAGCGTGAGCCCAACAACACTCAAAGCGAGGCATGCGCCGGGGGGGGGGCTCACCAGCGCCCTGTCTAAGCAAGAGCTCCATCATGGCCACGCGTCCATTCTCGGCGGCAAAATGGAGCGCCGTCTTGCCAGTCCTGGGTTCAGCAGCTCGGACCATCTCCAGTGCTCGCTCCGGCCCGCCGGCCTTCGCCAGCAGTATCTCCATGATCTGCGCATCCGTAGAGTCACCATTCAACATTCGTGTGCCCGCCTGTGCGGGTGCGTGCTTGGCGAGGTGTTTTTTTTTTTTTTTTTTTTTTTTTTTTTTTTTTTTTCCAGCGCCGTGCCGCAGCAGCACCTCGACGGCRTCAAGGAACCCCTTAGTCGCGGCGACGCCCACTGGCGTGGCGGCGTTATGTACGACTTTAACATCGGCGCCAGCGAGAGCCAGGATGTCGAGCACGGGGGCGCTGCCCACGTTGGCCGCCAGAAAGACCGGCCTCGCGCGGCCATCATCGGTGTATCTGGAATTCCCGTATCGGTCGACCGATATGGGGCGACGGCCGTAGAGCAGGTCAAGGCTCACGCGTGCGCCCTCGGCCGCCAGCAGATCGCGCAGCACCAGGTCGTGGCCACAACTACAACACCACCTGCCAAACATTCAACATCGGCCGCGGTCGCCGCACCCGAGTCAGCATTGCCCGTAGATCAGGGCCACCCCGTGTGTGTGGCGTGTGTTGTGTGGAGCACCACGTACTTGATGATGTCCTTCAGGCGCTGTTCGTGGCTGGGCTGGGAGTTGAGACGACGAATCGCGATGGACGCCTTAACGCACCGCTCGCGCCAGGCCACTACACCACGCACAAATATATCATTAATTACAAATAAACTAAAAAAAATGGTGAAAAGAGGGTGGGGGTACCAGAGGCAGAGGCGGGGCGGGAGCTGAAGTGGCGCCGGTAGACGGCCTCCCACACAAACGGCGACGCGCAGGCGGAGTGCCACGCTCGGCAGACGCTTTCGGCAAGAGCAAGGCTGGTCGGGTCGAGCATGCTGACGATGTGCTGCAGGACCTCGAGCGGCAGCACCTCGTGCACCGCCTCGCCCCCTTCTTCTTCAAACGGGTCGTGGGCAGTATCCGCTTCCTGCTCCTCCTCTTTGCGCACCTCGTCAACGCCCTCACCGTCGTCCTCGTATTCGTCGCGCCACAGTACGTCCATCGTCAGCTCTTGTGTGGGATCGGGGACAAAAATTAGGTCCGGTGCCGATGCCTGACCATTCATGCAGAAGGGATGAAGACAGTGGCGGGAGTGGTTACTGGTTGTTGGATACGGCCATACTGCGCAGAAAGCACCGCTTCCCATCCGAACAGCGAAGTTAAGCTGCGCCAGGCGGTGTTAGTACTGGGGTGGGCGACCACCCGGGAATCCACCGTGCCGTATCCTTTTGCAGAGGCATGACCGTTACTGCAACCAGCGGGGATCGTATTCCCTGTCTCACACGCGCTCAGGCGCGTACCTCCACAATCGTCATTGTGGCGCACCACGACATCGTTGGAGCTCACGGCATCAAAGACCCGCAAGCTGCCCACTCGAGCGCCGGCCAGGTTGATGGCATCCGGTCCCACCTGGAGCGCCGCATACGCGCCCAACACGTACACCTCCCAATTATCGCACCAGCGCAAGCCTGTCAAGTGGTGGTGAGCACGTGTGAACGACCCTGTCGTGGTGGAGGGAGCGTACTCGTATGCAGGACGGGCAGGCCGTGCGGGGAATCGGCCGACAGCGCAGGACGTCACCCAGGAGCCGCTCCTTCTCGGCGTCGAGCGCCCGCCCAGTGGCGAGCCAGATGTAGTCCACATGGAGCACCTGCTCGGTGGACAGCTTCACGCACCGTAGTCGCCCTCGTCTCGCGCCTTTCGTGTCCCTTCCTCCGCCTCATGGGCCACCAATTCCAGGTGCGCCACACGACACGACTCATACTAGTGCGTTCTTGTAACCTCACATGTGCGCGGGTCGTGCCCAGTTTGAGTTCATCAGAATGTCCGCTTCGTCTTTCCAAACGCAGCGTAAGATCACCATCTCAGTCACCCAGATCTAGAAGGTACTCCTCGCCCGCCACCCACCCATGCACTACAGCGTAAACACCAAGTGCGTGGTGGCTTGGTTGTGAGGCGAGTGAACGAACTCTGCCTCAGTTTAACTGAGGCCTGGGTTGCTGGTGGGGTGCGCGTGGTTTACAGGGAGGACCTGAGCACGGCCGAACCCCTGGTGGTGGGCACCTGGTTCGTGGAACTCTCGGCACGCACCGATGGTACGTGTGCGCTCGAGTCGACGTGGCGACGATTGTCGTTCTTCGTTCTAAACGGGTTCACTGCTTGGCGCGGTCATGTCGTTTTGGCGGGAAAAAGCGGAACGCGTTGAGACAAAGAAAGCGCCAACACTTTAACGGCACGAGACGGGGAGACGGCGAGGATGAAGGGAGAGGTGATGGCTCAGGTGCCCGTGCCGACTGTCGCGTTCGTCTCGGTATCGAATCTGGTGGTGGGGCGGAGCCTGAGCGAATTGATACGAAATGGACGGTTGACGGACGACTGCACGCTTCGATTCGCGGATCACCAGCGCACCGTGCATGTGGCCGCCCTGATCGTCGTGGAGCGCAAGGAGGAGACCACGCGCGGCATCAAGCGCGTTCTCGATGTCAAGCTTCTTGATCGCGCCACCCAAACGCATTTTGCGAATGAGGAGGAATGGGCCACCGACTGCTTGCGGCGCAAAAGCAAGAAGCTAGCCTTCATCGTGTGGGACAAGATCCACGCTTGGACGAGCGATGATCAGGACCTCGGAAGCCTCAACGATCTGCGCCGCATCTCGCCCCATTCCGAGGATAACGAATCAGCGCCTGCATCGAGAGATGGTCGGCGGCGAGCAGCCAAGGATCCCGAACACGAACACAGCGGCACCTCGTTGGGACTGGGCGAAGAGAGTGATGGAGATGATGAGGGCGAGTGGCACACGCTGGAACAAATCATGAAGGGCGAGGAAGAAGATGCGGATGCAGCCGAGGCGGGGGAGCAGGGAGAGGCGGAGGCGGAGGCGGCCGAGCTCGCCACAGCCGGCGCCGGGGAGGCCACCAGCGAGGGACACCAGGGGGCCGAAACGACGGACGTCGTCGGCGGCGTTGTGGAGGCAGGTAGCGACTGGGCGGCCATCAACGGCAACGAGGTGAGGGTCTTTGGAAGGCCCTTCCTCGGCTTCGGGGTACGTGTCGTGTGCCACACGCGCGTGTCATGTTGTGTCGTGTGTCGCGTCGCGTCGCGTAGTACTGAAGATGGGTTGATCGGTTGGCAGGCCTTCGCCACCGTGAAGCGCGGCGAGTGGATGGGCATTCCGGTCGCGGTCAAGTCCATCAACAAACTGAAGAAGGGTCAATACGCGCGGGGCGTTCAGAGGGAGCTCCAGATGTGGTGGTACGAGCAGAGCTGCTACACTACCGAATGGTCTTCCTTTCTTCTTCTTCTTCTTCTTCAGCCATTGACCACTTAACGGGCAGGCCGGCGAGGCATCCGCACATCGTATCGCTCTACGGGGCGCTGGAGAGCGAGAGCCACATATTCATAGTGATGGAGCGGCTGCACATCAACCTGGCCCAGGCCGTGGAGCGCTTCTCGCGTCGGCTCGTGCTCGAGCACTGCAAGCGGTGGGCCACCCAGATCGCCAGCGCCATGCATTTCCTGCACTCGCGAGGCGTGATCCACCGCGACCTGAAGCTCGGCAACATCCTGTTGGTACGTACACCTTACGCATGACACGACCAACGACATGACACACCCGCGCTCACGCCCTATTGTGCTCACGCTCGCCATGTTGTGTTTCTTCTTCGTACGATCGTAGACGAGCGATCGTAAGTCATGTAAGATAGCCGATTGTACGTCTTCCTCTCTGGTCACGATCGTGTTGTTGTTTTCCGCCCTAACTGACTCGTGTGTTGCGTGTTGTTCCGCGGCCACCAGTTGGAACTGCGGTGAAGGAGAGCGAGGCGGACAACATACACGTGGGCACCACCGAGTACATGGCCCCAGGTGCGAGCGAGTGCCTCTCTCTATCTTGTTCATCAAGAGTTTGTTGGCGCCCACGTGCCCACTGCTTACGTGCTTGATCGCAGAATTGCATGTGCGCAGCCCGCACAGCACGAAGATGGACGTGTACTCGTTCGGCATACTGCTGTGGAAGCTGTTCAACCCCTACACCTACCCCTACCCCAAGCACGACCCCGTCAGCTACGGCGGCGGCAAGCGACACCGCCTTCACCTCCTTCGGTACACCTCCCCATGCTGTGTGCGTGTGCGTGGGCGTGCGTATGCGGACGTCTGACTGTGGCAAAGGGTGGTGCACGAGGGCGCCCGGCCGCAGATGAGCAAGGCGTTCGTGCCGCCGGCGTGGCGCGAGCTCATGGAGGACTGCTGGGCGGCCGATCCCGACGCGCGGCCCACGTTCGACGAAGTCGTGCGCCAGCTCAAGGACCTCCCGCACCTCTCCGCGCCCTAATTTTCAATTATATTTATTTTTCTTTTATGAATTGAAATCGATTTTATGTTTTTTATTTTAATCTTGCTTTCTTTGAGAACAGGAAGATGGTGGGTGATCAGGAAGAGGAACTGGTAGATGATGAAGTGGGAGTAGTGGCGGTGGGCGCAAAATCGTAGAAGCGGATGGAGCTGTCGCGGAAGGCGGCGGCCACCCCGCGGCGCGTCACTTGCAGGCCGGTGAGGTCGGCAAAGCCGAGCGGACCGCCGGTGGGCACCGGCGCCTGGATAACGCGCACACGGTCCCCGAGCTGTCGGCCCGTCGACCTCCCCCTGCTGCCGCCGCTGGACTTCTCCCTTTCTCGGTGCGCGCGCCACTCGCTCGCCTCCCGGTGCAGGTCGATGAAGAAGACGCCGCCGTCGTCGCCGCCGAGGAAGCATCGCCCCTGGTCTGCACACGCAGGGCAGGCGAAGAGGGTCGAGGGTCAGGGCCACAAACCAGAGTCAGGCCCACACGACGGAGGAGCGGCCACGTACCCCGGTCGACGACGATGCGGCTGATGAGGGGGAGACTGTTGTCCTCGCCAATCAGAGTACCGTCGGCCATGGACCTGACACGCGTGCCCATGTTTTTGTTTTGTTTTGTTTGCTATGGGGTTGATGGACCACGCGAGAGGCGCGTACCAGAGACGAATGCCGCCGACCTCGTGAGACGACACGATGATGTCGTTGTGGAACTGGACCGCGTAGACGTCGCCCGTGCTCTCTGTGAAATCGCGCGCGTGTGAGCCAAGCTGGCGGCCCCTCCCCCAGGGAGGCGACCACCACACGCGCAAGGCCACGGGTGGCGTACCGCCGTTCGTGGGCTCGCGGAGGGTGAACAGCGGCTTGGCGAGGTTGCGCATGTCCCAGACCCGCACCGCCCCGCCCTCTCCGATCTCTTCCACCTCGCCCGCCACCAGTCTGCAG